>PVKA01008438.1:35000-59913 GCA_004027165.1 Ctenomys sociabilis
CGCAGTGGGAAGTTAGTAGCTTCTTGGAGTTTGGAATGAAATTCTTCAATTGTCAAAGTAGAGTTCTGTGAAGAAAATATGTATTGTACATTCAGTATTCTCTGGGTAAACAGCAAACATCCTGAAACTAATAAATTACTAATACTGGTAAGATACTTCATAACAAGCAGACACATGTACAGGGAGCAGCATTTTCAATATAAAGAACTTCTGACTTTGTAAAACAAGATCACATATTATGGTTTATTGTTCCCCATTTCTAAAACCTGCATCTGAGCCCCACTCCCAGGTACACTGAGACAACAACCGAGACTGGGCATGGTGGTGCATGCCTGTAATCCCAGCACTTGGGAGGCTGAAAACAGGAGTATTACCACCAGTCTGATCTGTGTAGTGAGGCCTCTTAGACCCTGTACTAAATACATAAAAAATAAAATTTGCATCTGAAAAACACATTAAATATGGTACTTGCAGAATAATGTATATGGACATTAGCAGTTTGGTGAAGAAGCCCCTGCAATACGAAGAGCTGTAAATGTTACCATTATGGAAAATATATACATGGGGATACATTTAAACACAAACAGATGGGGGCTGGCCAAATAGGTCAGCAGATTAAAGCTCCTGCAAGCAGGAGCAGGGGCCAGGGTTCAATCTCCAGGCCTGCTGTGCTGGCCCCGTGTCCAGGGCATGCTGAGATGGCACTTAAGATGGGCATGGTGGTATGCACCTATAAACCCAGCTCTTAGGAGGCTGTAAACAGGCAGATCAACTACGAGTCTGATCTAGTAGTGAGACCCTGAACACCCTGTAGATCCTTCCCTAAAATACAAAATAAATAAACAAACAAACAAACACACACACACACACACACACACACACAAACAGATGGCCTAAAAGGCCAAAGCCAAGTGTCTCAGGTCCATCCTCCACATACTGGGGCTACTTCCGCTGGAAATGGTACTCTGCGCCTCCTCTATTCACACCTTGCATTCTTTGCCTTCATGACCATCTCTGCTCAAGGGGCTCAGCCAAGCTGGGCAGTATGCTATGCTATGTAAGCCAAAGAAAAGGCCCCTGTCCTTTCTGAGTCACTGAGTTTTTTTAAACCAGGAAAAAAACATTCCTCATTCTCAAAGATGGTTGATTCAGCCAGATGCAACATGCACTGCTCAGCTCACAAGAGCCTGAACAAAACGACCTGATCGCGCCCTAAATCCATCCCATAGAAATGAACAAGTCCCAGATACTCAAGATTTGAATTCCACCATGGTCAAAGTGTGTGACAAAAGCTCCCACTTAAGTGACCTATTGTAACAGGCCCTGATCAACCACACTTTTGATTCACTGTTTCTTAATCCCTAGGCAGAACCACCACTGTAACTTCAGAGTCTAAGGCTTCAGTCCCTTCAGTAATTCTGATAACAGACAAAAATCTGGGTTTCCATGACTGAATATCATTAAAATATTGGTCACCTGTACTGTGTAGTTTCAATTCCTATGCCAAGGAAGGAGACGTTTTCAGCTTTTTCATCGCCAAACTCAAAACACCTCAGAAACTATGGATAAATGTCAACCTCCCATCACTAATGATACAGATCAGGGAGCAAATCTGTTTTATCTATCATTAGTTTTGATGATTCATTTTCTGAAGGACAGCATTTCCTAACCTTTTTTCTTTTTTTGGAGACAGGATCCTGCTATGTAGTGCAGGCTGGCTTTGACTTTACTGTGTGGCCCAGGCTGCCCTCAAATTTGTGGAAATCCTCCTGCCTCAGCATCATGAGTGCTGGGATTAGGTGTATGCCACCTTTCCTGGCCCTACCATTTTTCTTAATGCTATCTAAAAACTTTCATAATGTGCTTTAACAAGACTTCATTACTTAACATTTGTATACCTCAGTTTGACACATGTAAAACCATAAAAAAAATCATGTCTTCAAAGGGAGAGATTTAAAAACCTAGATTTGGGCCAGGTATATAGCTTAGCAGCATAAGCGCTTGTCTGCCAAGTATAAGGTGCTGACTTTGATGTCTGATACAAAAAAACAAAACAAAACAAAAAATAATTAAAAGCCTAAGATTTAAATGCTCTGGTCCAGGGACATAGCTCAGCCATCTATGGGCCTACATGGCAAGCACAAGGACCTGGGTTCACGCCCCAGCACCACATAACATGTAGGCCCCAGGCCAAGTTGGCCACCGACACCGTGAGTGCAGGCTCATGCCTGTAATCCCAGCTCTGGTGTGGCTGAGGCAGGAGGATCACTATGAGCACAAGCTGTATAGTGAGAGCCTGTACCAAATAAAAGATAAAATACTACTTCGATTCATCTAAAAAATAGTAACAAAATAAAATGGTCTAGAGTCAAATGCTTCAAGTAAAAGCCTTCACAGATTTGACACAAGCTCTTTGGCATACACAAGGCAGCACTAGGGACTTGCACTAACTTTGTAATTCTGGTTGTAAACAAGCATTTTTACAAACTGTGTCCATCTGGTGGAGCACAGTGACATACGCCTGCAATCCAAGTATGGGAGGCTGAGGCAGGAGCCTCAGGAACTGGAGGCCAGCCTATGGAGCCAGTTCAAGGCCAGGCTGGACTGTATCGCAGACCCTATCTCAAAACAACACCAAACACTGCATTTAAAAGTGTAACAGTTAATATGTAGAAAACTCCACTGAAGTTTTTCCACATTTTAAGTTGTGGAACCACTTTTAACAAAGAACATGACATTCATAAGTATTTTATGCATACCATTCACCACTGGTCTTGGCAAGCGCAAGGTCCTGAGTTCAATTTCCAGTACCAACAAACAAACAACAAACACTCACCACTGGATACAAGTATTGCCTCAGATTTATTTTGTGAGTAAAAAAAAAAAAATCATCCATTCATCCATTTATTTGGTACAGGGTCTCACTATGCAACTCAGATTCTTAATGATCCTACTGTCTCAGTCTCCCCAGAGCTGGAATTACAGCCATGTCCAGTGTCAGTTTCTGGCATGGCATACCCAGGGTTTCAGGGTTAGTACAGCCATGTGGTTTCAGGGATCGAACACTGGACCTTGCACTTTCCAGGCAGGCACTTAGACCACCCAGTTATCTCCCTAGCCTTATTATTTTTATTTGTATGATCTATTATATTATATGTTGTAAGTTTGTCATATAATACTGAAAAAAAAAAAAAAAGCACTGGGTGTGGTGGCCCATGCCTGTAATCCCAGCACTTAGGAGGCTGAGGCAGGAGGATCACTGCAAGTTGAGACCAGCCAGAGCTACAAAGTGAGTTCAAGGCCAGCCCTAATTGCATAGTGATACCCTGTCTCAAAAAGACAAAAAAAAAAGAAAAAAAAAGAAAAAAAGGAAAGGGAAAGATAAGTGACAGCCAACATGCCTATGGCATGCTGACACAGCCTTGTCAAAGGACTTTCCACTCCACAAGCTCACAAGTAAAAAAACAGCGGGAAACAGCAAAGGTTTCTGTTCTTGGAGAAAGGAGAAGCAGTTAATTGCTAAAACTTAAACTGCAAAAGCTCTGCAGTACAGCATACAGTGATTTTAAGTATGTCTCCTAGTACTGTTTTTCTGCCTATGACAGCACATAGTAATAAAAATAAATAATCCATTTTATGAAATAGGGAACAGCTGCCCATCATCCCAAGTTCAACTGCAGCCTAACAATGGATGAAGGAAGGACTAAAATACTCCATGACTCAGTTTCCACGGAAAGTGGCCTTCTTAGAGAATCCCTTACCTATGTAGAGAATGAGCATAAATCTAAGAGATTTAGGAAGCAAAATAATGAGGCATGTCCTCATTTGCAATGTTATGATGTACAGAAAGCAGGATAATGTGCTAAAATAACAATTCTGTTCTCAACCAACTAGACTTAAGCTGGGCAAGGTGGGGCACGCCTATAATCCCAGCATTCTGGAGGCTGCAGCAGGAGGATTACCATGGGCTCAAGGTTAACCTGGGCTACCTACTGAGTTCAATGCCAGTTTAAACTATAGAAAGATCTTGTTTCAAAAAGTTACTTTTGGGGGGAAAAAGAACAACTGTTACCAAGGTTAAAGAAAAAAAAATGAGGATTTTTTTATTTAATGCCTTCATCTAAATCAATAAAAACTGCTCAAAGCAGCTGGCCACATAGCTCAGGGGACTAAAGCCCCACCCTGCCTGGGGCAGGCTGAGACAGTAACTGAGATGCAGTGTGGTGGGGCATGCCTATTACCCCAGCACTTGGGAGGCTGAAACAGGAGGATCACTACAAGTCCAATCTGTGTAGTGAGACACTGTAGACCTTGTAACTAATTACATTTTTTAAAAAAACTAAACTCCTCAAAGCAACAAAGTTCAATGAGCAGCTAATTAGATGATTATTTACATAATCATATGAGTTATTTACATAACAAAACCATCCTACATGTGTAAGTCATTAATTAACCACGCCAAGAGCATGAACTTATTGAATAGACACATGTATATATAAACATGTACATATCTGCACACAAATACACATCCACATGCATATACTCACATACATATTTTTGTACACATACATATTTATGGCTAACAATATATACCATAATTTTTTGCACTGGTGATGAGACTCCAGACCTTCCCTTTGAGCTATACACCCATCCTTTTTTTTTTCTTTTGAGCAAGCTCTCATAAAATCACTCAGCTGCCCAGGTCAACTTGAACTGACAACCCTCTGCCTCCACCACCCAGAGAGCTAAGAGTGCGAACCTGCACCACCATACCTACCTCTACAGCTTTGTCTTTGTTAGTCACATAGTGAAAGAGACCATGGTGGAGATCTATACATAATACACACAGAATCAGAAAACTTGCTATTGGAGACTTAGACTTCTACATCAGCTACAGATGTAGAAACTATTACAACAAAATTACTGCGAGAAGCTGGGCATGGTAGTGCATGGCTATAATTCCAGTGCTGGGGAAGCTGAGGCAGGAGGATTTCTGTGAGTTCAAGGACAAGAACATATTGAGTTGAAGGCCAGGCTAGACTACTTAGGGAGACCATGTCCCAAAAGTAAATAAATAAAGTAAAGAAAAAACAAAACCAAAGAACAGAAACAAAAAACGAACAAAACAACAACCGCTACAACATTGCTGCAAGGTTGGGGTCTCCCTTCCCCAACCTCCGGCACATGCTGCCCCTCCCCCTCCTCCTGGGCTGGCTCCTGCTGCTTACCACCAGTCCTAGTACGAGGGTGCGGACTCTCTCTCCAATCTCTGGTGAAATGTCATTGCCAAACTGCTGCAGGGTGGTAAGGAACCGTTTGAGCTTGCTGAGTTGCCTGGCACCACAGGCTGGGGGCAGCTGTTGATTAGCCAGAGAGGAAGAGGAAGAAGAGGAAGGCCCGTTGCTAAAGCCATTGGGCGGCGAGGGGGCGCCATTCAAGGCTGTAGGTGAATGGCTGGTGCCATTAGTTACTGTCAGGGGCACAAAATCGAAGGAAATCGTAAATGTACAGAGAACGCGTACCACGCAATTGCCACTATGTCTCCTTCCCTTGAAATCTATGAGAACTGTAATTTCAAAGAAGTTGGGACTTTTTGTAAAATGCATGGACCTCACAGGCTCACCAGAGCCTCTTTTATGCCTAACTGGGTCCACCTCACACACAGGAGGCCGGCACTTACACGGAAGCTGGCAACAAGCCCAAAGGGCCACGGGGCCGGCCCTGCCTCTGTGAGCGCATATGCTAGCCACCTGAAATGCTTCAAAAGCAGAACAAACAGCTTTGCGCGTCAGGCTGTAGTCACAGACTGACATCAGTACAGCAGGGTTATTCCTTCCTAAACTGCTCCCCTAGAAAAAGGGCGCATTTGGTGGAGACTAATTTTATCACTGAACATTTTTAATCATGTTTAGTACACACAACTGACAGCTGTGTTTATAGAAATAGGGCTTTCAAGTTTTCACCTTATACCACCCAATTAGAGGGCTATTTTCTCCTTCATATTTCTTAACCACTTATTTAGGGAAAATAAAAATGTTATATATGATGCCAAAATGGACTTTACCAAGGAGTAATTCCAAGAAACAAAAGCGGACACCTCAGTCCAACCAAGAGCACACCTTGGTAGTTAAGTACTTCAGGAAATTTATTTTCTAATGCAATGTACTTGAACACCAGATGATAATGTGGAAGAATGAAGCTAGAAAAATCTGCACAGTTCTCACTAAAGAAAATGATGGTTTCATCCCGTTGAGTCAACTAATTTGACAAAATGATCTGTATCAAATCCATCTTTCTAATACGATTTTGACTATGCCAGTAACAGTTTAAGGAAGTTTTAAGGATATAGTGTTATTCTTTATAAATATCTTTTCATGATAATAAAATGGTTCTTATCCCAATAAGTACCAAGTAACCCATCAGGAAATGATAGCTCCTCAGACAATCTCCCAGGGACTCATGCCCACCACTAGGGTAACAATAAACCAAACACAAGATGACAGGGTTACAGCCCAGGATATCAGAGTGTTCTTCTCCTTGCCCTTCAGGAAGTCTTTCAATGGCAGCACAACACTGGACAGACACCCTAAGATGTGTACTCTGTTGACCCCTTACCATCCTGCAGATCTATGTTAGACTCTTATTTTTCATTCCTATAGATCTCATGGCACATGGTCTATATCATCTGCAACAAATGATGTTTATCTTCACAAACCCTTGCTGACAATTTTAAACCAGAACTCTGTGGTTGATTAAAAACAAAACCTTCCACTATGTCTGCTGGATACGGAGAAAAGCCAAAGAAACTGCTCTTCTGTTGGAATGTTCTGTCCATACCTTGGACAGTACAGAAAGGAGAACACAATGCTGACTTGGAATGGAGGACTTGAGCCAAAAGGGGATGGGTTCAACATTCAATGAAGGCTTGTCCAGGTTGAAACAATGATAATGCTACCAACTTCAGAGACATTTCTGTATCAAAGAGTTGCATATAGCAACTCCTAAAAGGGCCATTAAGGGTATCCATGTTATTTAGAACACAGTGATACAAAAAAGTGGTATTAGGAAACCCAAAGTGACCTAGAAATAAGCATGGTGTGTTTTCATGTTCCAAGTCAAAATGTCCAAATTAAGGAGCTCCACATACCATGAATATTACAGTGGTAGCAGCTAAAGTTTTGGACCAAATACATTATTCATTTGCCAAAATCATAGCAGATTACATCTCTGAAACAATAAAAGGCAGGCAAATATTTGCAGCCATGCCAATTATACCTAAGATACAGTTTTGTGTTCGTTACCTTCTCCCTGGGAAGCTATTGATTATGCTTTGTTTCATCTACAGGCATACTAAACTTTATTTCCCTGGATAATTTACAGGCAGAACAAAATTAAACTTTAAACCCAAAACACGATCCCCAACTTACATGTTGTCGGTGTAAATGAGCTGGTTCTTGGGGCTCCTTGGGTGGTGGGTGGAGGTGGCATGGTTGGAGGAGTCAGCCTAGACTGCGTCTTCACATCCACAGGTGAGTCTGGCATTGTGGAGTGCTTCTCAGTACGATCTGGAGGATGCCACCAGGAACAGGTTATTTCACTCCTTAAGCACCTTGGCTTTCAACAAGGGTTTATCTTTTTAAAAAGCAGGCGAACACAAGAAATGCAACATCTTCTATCAATAAAACATGCTTATCTCTGGAAGTTTAAATCAGGATTTTATCATCCAAACCCCACTTAAGAAGGTGTAGCACAGATGGCAGGACCTCGTTTGTAACTAGGTTATATTCTATCCTATTGTTATTTCTGGCTTGGGCAGATGCTACTTTAGTAGTGTTACAGGCACCAGCACAACTTTAGTCAGAGCTGAAGCCGACGTTAGCAAGAGCAGAGAACAGATGAGGAAGAAAGATGATAATGAGCTCCCCCTGACAGCTCTGAAGTAAAAGAAATCTCGAAGTCTGTTCTGCAGGTGAGACGCTGGCAGGAGCCAGCCCTTGGCGGCGGGTTCCTCTAACACCTGCCATCCATCCGTTCTCCCTGCTTAGTGTTCTGCTCTATTAGAGGAATCAGTTTATATCTACCAGACATCTCTCTCCCTTCAAGTCTATCTGCTCTGTTTTAAAATCACCACTATATAATTGCTTTCAGTTTCACAATGAATTTAAGCTCTTATTTACTGAGAATGCATAAATTTATGACCTGTCATTTTAAGAGATGAGGCCAATACACCAATTAATAATCCTAGACACAGGATGTTAAAAGTCCCAAACTGAGAACAAAAGCCAAAAACAATCCTATTACCTTGTAAAATATAAATGACAGATAGGGAGACATTTCTTGAGTAGCCAATAATGAACATATATATTTCAGAACTGCTTTCTCCTAAGTGTATTTTTCTCTTAAAAATGCAAATTATTTTTAATCTGCTTACCAAAACAATAGACCTTTAGCAAAAGGTATTTTTTGTTTAAAGGCTTCTACAACCTACAAGAACCTCCAAATATTTTTAAGGGTTTCTGTTGCTTATGGTACAACTATTTTAATTTGAACATTTAGGAAAGCAAAATAAACTATAAAGAATAAGACTTACACAAATACTGAAATGATCATAAGGAGGAATTCTCAAAGTTACTTAAAAGGCAGTTCTTAAAAGAAAGTGAAAAGCCCACATTACTACTATCCCCATTCCAAATCTAGCCTAAGTCTGTCCAAAGCAGTTTCTTTGGACTTATTAAAACATAACATTAAAGAAGATGAAGCAATGATGAAAGCATACTAGGGAAGATGTAATAAAGGAATAAACATGGTCATTATCCCAGTAAGCGCCTTTCCATGATGACCTAGAACAGTATCTGCACCTCTACTTTTTCATCTCTGCTACTGGGTCAATCCAATGAAGGAGCCCAGAGTCATTAAAAAGTGTTCTGAATGAAACGATGGTAGAGAGCCTCACCACTTGCATCTCACTGTTAGAAACTTTCCTTCCACTGCTATTCCAGAGCATATTACTACCAGCACCAGTAAGTCCCTTATTCTAGAAAAACACAGCAGTTAGGTAGACTTAAAACTGCTTCCTCAGTAAATTCATTGCGCATTCTACTCACCTCAACCAACCTCAGCAACAAGGGAATAAATAGCTTTCCGCTTATGTTGCAGCTGAGGAAGAGGTACAGCAGCAAATACAAGTCTCCCTAAATAAAGGCAAATATTTCTGTCATGCCAAGAAAGGAGGGAGAGCGGGAGGCTTGCCAGAATCGGCTGGGAGATAACAGTGGGAACGGCTGGTCCATCTGGCTTTCATTCTGCTCACACTCACATGGAGCTGTGAGCAAAGGCAGTCCAGAGACACAGCCTGGTGCACGTGGTCCTGCAGGCAGACAGTGAGGAGGAGCAAGGAGCAAATAAAGCAAGCAACACAGGAAAGAAAGCAGTCCGAGGGCAGCTCCAAGGGGTGGCTTCCTCCTCCCCTGAATGGCTGGACCCCAGCTGAAGTGAACCTGAAGCCCTGAAGCCTCCGCCCACACACCTCAGCTCTCAACTTCCCTCTAAATGGCCCACACTCAGAAAAAAGCAAACCCCAAAGTTGGCAATGGGTTTTGTCCTCAAATTCAAGCACCAACTTCATATGTAATATAACCTTTATATGGCACCTCTGTCCCAACTTCAGACAATATTTTGATGTGATCCTAACTTTCATTTGAAAGTTTTGTCACCCTGAGTATCATCAGAGTAGTACCATAAACACAGGTGATATTTTTTCTTCAATTTGTAAAATGTCATCAGTACTTTATGAACAGCCACCGCCAAAGCATAGCCAAACACCAACAACGACCTCAGACAGGAACATGGACATCCTATCCGGAATATATATAGATGTGGATATATTTAGAATTTTGACATTAGCCAAATTTCTGTGATGGCTGGCTTCACACTGATCAAATGGGGTCCCAACCCAGAGGCCCTATAAAGTGAGACAAAGTGGGACCAGATGTAACTTATTCTGTGCTGCTCACTGCGATCCCCCCAGGATGGAGATAGATGGTGAAATCGTAGCCCAGTCCCCACCCCTGCACACACAAAAGCCCTCTGGAGCAAAGAGATTTAAGATAAATTCGGAAAATATGTCTTATGTGTGTACGCTGGGCTAGGTTGCATTTGTTTCAGATTACTTTAAAAAAATTTTTTTTGAAATACATATTCTTGAAACTTTTATAGCAAATAGCACACAAGCTATCATTTAACCACAGAAGCATTTCACTCCATTTCAAATTAGAGGATACAGTAAAACCAATATTAAGTTATTCTGTCTCTTATATAATTTTTAGGTTCATGAAAATTATACTTTTCTGGTACATAATTTCTAGTTTTTCACTGGTGGAAGGGAATTCTGAGGTTAGTGAAAGACAGACATAATATTTTTTAAGTAGGATAGAGAGATAAACAGAAAACAGGAGCTCAAGAAGAGAAGGAAGGAAAAAAGAAAATAACTTGATTGGGGAGGGACAGGAAGTACAATCGACTGTTTCTACTGTGATTCATACTGCTTCTAAACAAGACGATCTTCGCTATGCTGCAGTATTTCCCTCACTTGGCAAATATCCAGCACATATGTAGCAAATATGAGTGCAGCATGGAAGAAAATGTGGCACCTAGAAATATACATTATTACCAATACCATTTCAATATCCAATGCATTGTCATGGCCTTCTAGAAGCGGTATGTTTTCCATTTGCTTTTTTTGTTTTGTTTTGTTTTTTGGGTTTTTTTTTTTGTTAAAGTAAAAAGAAAAGGTATGGCATAATCTGCCCTGGCACTTAGTTTAAGTTAGCTCACACAATTGCACGTGTGTTTTTAAGGTAGGAAAGATAGGTATTCTACATTTTCCTTGTTTGTATACCATTCTAGACGTGACTGATATAAAAAGTTCAATTTTGTAAGTAGCACAACTCTTTCTATTGTACATGTCAATTATAATAGCCTCAAATATAGCCTTAGGGAAGTTCCTGGGCAATTAGTAATTGGTCCGGAGTTAGTCTACCTGAAGAAGTTTTAAAGATCTTAAAAGGCATTCACTAAAGAGTATTAAGCCAAAGATGGAAGACAGGTACTACTAAGAGAATTAGGAAAGAAGAAAGAGGAAAGATAGGATTCCAATTTTAATTTATACCGCACTTCACTGGAAAAGAGCTCTGACAGTACAGTCATTCAGTGACCCCAAAGTCTGTCTCAGAGCTGTTACACCCTAGAACACTGGCTGGCGGCAGCTGCTTTGCCTCCCGCCCCAGGTCTGCAATTGCCTGATGAGGACTTCCGGTAATGTCCACACCTGCTCAGTCTTTCTAGATGTCTGAGAAGGGATGTCAAATGCTATTGTTTTAAATGTGCTGAAATAATGCAGGAGAAGAATGTTTGGTAACATAATGGACACACACACCAACTCTAAGACCAGACAGACCAGGCATCAAATTTTGGCTCTTTTAACCATTAGCAGGAAATCCTACCATAAGTTAATTATGCTGAGCCTCAGGCCCTCATGAAAAGAATGGGAAGCTAGGGATGGGGCACGCCTACTTGGGAGGCTAGAATGGTAAGATCCCAAGTTCTAGGCCAGGCTAGGCAACTTAGTGACCCCACCTTTCCAATCTCCAAATAAATTTAGAGAAAGAGGGAAAGGCAAAAAGAGTGGAACTAGAGGAGGGAGAAAGAGAGAAGTGTGGAGGGAGAGAAAGACAGTAGGTACAATACTCCGTCCTTCAGGAAGACAAAAATTAAATAAACGGCTTAAAACCCTATTGTGGCCAAGTGTGCAGGTGCTTGCCTACAATCCCAGCAAGGCTGAGGCTAAGGCAGGAGGCCAGCCTAAACTACGCAGCAAGACTGTCTCAGAACACACACCAACAAATAAAAAAAGAAACCTATCACTAACTCCTATCAGGTAGGGATCATCAGGTACAGATAAGAGCAAGTTTCATTTTACTGTGCTACAAGACTATCAACATAGGACACCTTGGAATTCCCTGGCTTTTTTTCTTTTTTAATGTATTTTAGTACAGGGACTACAGGCTCTCACTACACAGATCCGACTTGTAGTGATTCTCCTGTTTTCAGCCTCCCAAATGCTGGGATTTCAGGCCCTCGCCATGCCCAGTTACAACTAATGCCTTGGTGCACCCCGGGGGTGGGATCGGCATGGTATGGCAGGGATCAAACCCCAGTGTCTGGGTCTGCCTAGGCAGGGGGTATGGTCCCTTCCCTGGCTTTTCCTTTAATCTTTCTTTTTCCTAGTATTTTTTCATTCTTCCTTAGGAGGATACTTAATACATACATATGATCATGCTTCCTACAGGCAGGCTGGTTATATTCCTAACTTTTCAAAATACATTTCCTGTATTTTTAACCAGTTCAAAAATAACCAATTGCTATGGGTAATGTGGCTCATACCTGAAAGATTAGCACTCTGGAGGCTGAGGCAGAAAGATCTCAAGGGCCGGGCGTGGTGGCACATGCCTGTAATCCCAGCACTTGGGAGGCTGAGGCAGGAGGATTGTTGTGAGTTCGAGACCAGCCTGAGCTACAAAGTGAGCTTAAGGCTAGCCTGAACTGCATAGTGAGAACCTGTCTCAAAAAGATAAAAGACAAAAAAAAAAAAAAAAAAAGAAAGAAAAAGAAAAAAAGATCTCAAATTCAAACACAGCCTGGAAAACTTAGAAACTTAATGAGATCTTGCCTCAAAACAGAAAGGGCTAGGTAGGCATGGTGGTGCATGCTAATCTGAGATCGAGGCACTCAGGAGCTGAGGCAGGAGGACCATTTGGAGTTCAACCAGCCTGACCTACAAAGTAGCTCAAGGCTTGAACTGCATAGTTCAAAAGGACACACACAAAAAATAAATACATAAATAGAAAGGACTGGAGATGTACCTTACTAGGAAGGACCTGGATTCAGGCGCTAGTATTGCACAATAGTTCATATGAAACAGACATTCTCAGATTCCTGTTAAGGCTACAGCCTGATAAATCCATGGAAGTTGAAAACATCATAAATTACAAGTGAATGTAACACATCTAAGGACACCTACTCTCAGGAGTTGGTGTGTGTGTCCAAGCACAGGAACCCAAAAGGATGTGCAACTGGTGCGTAAATCATAACGGAAACTCAGAAGCCACCAAGCGCTCGGGCCAAGTTTTCCCCTTGGTTTCGAACTGGCTACTCTCGAGGCGGTGGCTGAGGCTGCGGCTCACTCATGTCTCAGCACCCGGCCACCCATCACTAGCTCAGGAAACGACCAAAACAAATTTCAAAAGATGGTTTATAACACATGTGCATCTCCCACCATTATAAATTCAAAAAACTCTAAGTCCAATCATTCCAAGTCAGGGGCTGTCTGCAATATGGGAAGACCCAAGAGTGCTGAAATTTAATTTGACTCTGCAACCAAGCTGATGTAGTTTTAGACAAAAAGGAAGGGCAACCACTCACCTCTGGTCCTAAGGTAGGAGTTCTGTCTGCACAAGAACCAAAGTGCACTAGTGCCAATGAGACAGGACTAAGAGGTGGGGCCTATAAAAGGGGTTGTCAGGCCAAGAGGATTCTGCCTTCAGCGATGGAACAGTTCAGCAGAGAAGGGCGGAACAGCCAGTGTGGTGGTGCGCGCCTAGGATCCCAGCACTCAGACCTGGTCTCAAGGGCACTTTAGGAGACTTTATGGGCTCCTCCCCCTGATCTCTTTTACGGTGGAACCTGGTAAGACCCCAAATTCAAAAGCAACATGAAGCCTGGACCCTCACCAAGCACAAAGCTACTGATGCTTTGACCTTACACTCTCCAGTCTCTGGAACTATGAAAGATCCCTGTTAGTTAAACACTCATTCTAGTATATTTTATCACAGCAGTATGCAGCTGTTTATAAATAGTTGTTTCCAAAGCACAAATCTGGTCTTTCCTGTGAACCAGAACCTTTGGGAGAGTCCCATCATCTCCAGGATAAGATACAAACTCTCCAGCTGGGTTCCCTTTCAGCGCCTTTCCTTCCTTGCTCTAGGAGAGTGCTTAGTTAGGTGCACCCACCCCCCACAGTTCCCCAGGGCAGATCTGCCTTGTTTTGCATGCATCAAGTCAATAATTGCTCTTATCAGCACAAGGTTTCAAAGGTGGGTGCCCTGACCCAATTCAAGACAATGAGCTGCAAAGGGAAGAATAGGGAAATGTTTTGGGAAAAACATCCTCACTCTTTAACCAAAGGCCCAAGGAGAAAGCAGTCCAGACCCACCCCCCACCCCTCTCTTTGGACAGTCCCGGCTCTGTTCCTAAGAGATCATTTTACTGCCTCAGCTTCTGCTTTCCTTATCTATAAAATTAAGTGCTGTGGACTGCATGACCTCAAGGGCTTGCTGCAAATGTTAATGTCCTCAGGCTTCCTCCTACAGATGCAGTTTATGACCAACACAAGCGCAGGGACAACAACCCAGAGAATCAATATCTGACAATAAAGTAGCCACAAATAAAATTATTTTGAAATCAGTAATTAACCTTCTTCTGTTCACATAAATTTCTATGCCCACAAGAATGGCAATGTCTCTCCCACAAACATTAAAATTAGCATCTATGTTCTCTTTTCAAATACATTTTCAGTCCTCATTAGTAAATCTTCATTAATAACTTGATTATAAAAATAATGTTATCAAAGTCTAATTCTCTCTTCAATTACCCCAGATCACTCACTAACATTTTCTTCACAGGCCAGGTTCTTGAGGGTAACCTACACTTTCTCCGCTCCCAGATTTCCCACATTCTCACCTCCGCACTAGCAGCGACACTCCCCACACGGTTCCCCTGCTGCACACTGGGAACCTCCAAATCCTGTCACCATAACCACCCTGGAAGCTGCCATGTTCTGTCATGATTTTGTACCCAAGAGAACAAAGACAGCAGGGCCTAGACCAAGATGGCTAAAAGCTCAGTTCTTTCCAGTGATTTCTCAGAATTGAAGAAGGAAAAGCAATCTGACTGCAGTGGTTTTATGATCTCTTCTTTTTGCAAGTTTGGAAAGCTGCCCTGTGGTGAAAAATGGTGGCAAGGACCAGACAGAAAGGCGGGAGTATATCCTAGCAGTGGGAAATAAAGTTCCCCATTCTAAAACATCCTGCAGGATATTCGAGTCTCAAAAAAATTCTGACAATGTGAGTCATCAAATCCTTGAAGCAATTTCTCCTGAGTCAAAAATCCCTGGAATACTGATGAAAAACAAACAGAAAACCCCATTGCATCAAGACATCCTGCTGGCCTCCACTAAGACTTCACAATTGCATCACTGTTCTTCAACCGAAGACAGTATGTTGTTCGTCTGGTTTCTGTCCAGGACCATCAGGATTTCTCTCTCTTTCTCTCTCTCACTCTCTCTCTCTCTCTCTCTCTCTCTCTCTCTCACACACACACACACACACACACACACACACACACACACACACCATCCTTTTCCTAGAATGCCCCCCACCCACCAGTCCTCCTGACACTGACTCTACCAGTCTATACTCTCTCCTAGCTTTCCTCCTCCCTTCCGGGCTGCTCTGCACTTTCTCCTTTCTCCATCTCTGTAGTATCCACTGTTGATTTCTCTCCAAAGTCTTTCTCAGGTTCTCTTCAAATTTGTACCCCATGTTTTTTTCTTCAGTGACTTCATCTGCACTTAAAAGACAGCAGGATCTGAAGATCAGCTCTGCAGTTGCCTTTGTAAAACTGGCCACCCTTCCCAGCCCATATTGCAGGAACAAAGTCAGATCATATATATAAACACTGTGGTCAGCCAAAAGCCTGACAGGGAGCACACTCTAGCAAGAGCAGCTCTGTTCACACCTTGGTAGTTACATGGATGCCTTCTATCTATAACTCTAACCAACATCCCTCCCGAGCCTGAACCCAAGCCCACTCATCCATAATGCCTCACCTGGCCTACTCAGCACCCCATCCAACAGATCTCATACCCTGTTCTTTTTATTCATTTCTGATTACTCTTCAAGCCCCACTCAATCATGTTCCTACATATGTCCAAGTGACCACAAATTATAACCTTAAATAGGAAGCCTGTGGTGCCTAAGGGAACATACAAAGACCTGTGCAGCTGGTCTGCAGGCTTCCAGACTCAGCTTCACTTCTCCAACCCCCTCTACTGCACCGCTGCACGCCATAGCACATTACTATGGTTCCCCGATGTCCAATCAGTGGGGATTCCACACACATAGCGCCCAGTCCGAGAAAACCCTCTGTCCACCTCTGTGGCTCTGACTACTATTCCCTTAAAAGTGCATCCATCCAGTGTTAGCTGAGCCAGAAACTCCCTGCATAACTCTGCCTCCCCACCTGGTCCAGACTATCCTGCATTTTCATGCTACCTTGTGGAGATCCCTCTTTGAGCACTGTCACACCATACATACATGGCCATAATTTACTTAAGGACAATGACAACATCTTGTTTTTCTATTTTCAGCATTTAGCAAGCACTGGGCTGGACAACAGAAGGTATTGCGATATTTATAAATCACTATACCCTCCTAAGGTATGCGGATGGTCACAATTTCAAGACTTTAGGACCACCAACAAGCGTGACGGTAAGCAGGCACAACAGCACAGGCCTATGGTCCAAGCACCCAGGGAGCTGAGGTGGGAGGGCTGCCCCAAGTCTGAGGCCATTCTGAGCTGTAGAGTGAGTTCACAGACAGTCTGAACTGCAAAGTGGGATCAGGTCTCAAAACAAGCAGACGATAAAGAAAACATGAATATATCAACATGATAAAAAATAAAAAAGAACTTTTTCTTCTATCATCCGAAAATTCTAAAACAAATGTTTATATGCTGAAAAAAATTAAGCCAAATACAAATCTGGAAAAACAATAGAAAAAGACTGGGGACACTAGGGAGGCTGAGGCAGGAGGATTGTTGTGAGTTCGAGACCAGCCTGAGCTACAAAGTGAGCTTAAGGCCAGCCTGAACTGCACAGTGAGACCCTGTCTCAAAAAGACAAAAAAAAAAAAAAAAAGAAAAAGACTGGGGATAGTGATGCACACCTGTAAACCCAGCACTTGGGAGGTTTCAAAACAGAATCACTGCAAGTCCGATGTGTGTAGTGAGACCCTATTGACCCTGTACTAAATACAAAAAAAAAAAAATTATTCAATTTAAAATTTTTAAATTGTAATTATGATTAATAATTACAAAACATTCTCTACAATTTTTTACTGTATGTTAGGAGAGAAAAAATTTGTATAAAGCAATTTATACATACATGATTTATAGTCTCCAAAACCTCTCTTTTTAAAAATATCAGTATAGTCATAAATATACAAAACTAAAAGAAAAATATTTTATGAACCAAAAATATACGCTACATTCCATAAGCTGCTTACATATGGATGGTGGGATAACAAGTTATTTTTACTTTTTATTTTTCTCTATTCTATAATGAACATGTTTCATTCTTGTAAAAAAAAAAAAAAAAAAACTTGAAATAAATAAAAGCCTATTAGGATACATCAGCTAAAATCAGTTTAATTCAAGTTAATCCTAAATGATAAGTGCTGAAAGATACATATGTTTTATCTTGTTTTAAACCTCACAATGAAAAGGTCCTGTAAATCTTTCCTTACTACAAACAAGAAACTGGGGCCCAGAGAGTTGGATCATCTGCCCTAGGTTATAAGCCAGGCTTTATCGTGGTTCTTCTCAAAGTTCACATGATCTCCAAATCCAGGTTACAGACCATGGTCAATCAACATTGAATCCAGGGCTGCAGATATGCTAGAATTACTCTTTCTAACACAGGGTGGAGCCCATGTTCGACTACTGTGCTTACTCCTTAATTAAAATCAAACCTTAAATAAAAATAAATGGAAAAAAATAAAATAAAATCAAACCTTAAAATGTAGGTCCTCAGCCATACTGGGCACAAGAGTCCAATGGCTAAGGCCACACGTGGCCAATAGCCACGATCTTGAAATGCTCCAGTGCAGGACATTTGTATTATCACAAAAGATGATGCCATCCTACCATGAGGGCTTTGGAATGCTTCTGTACAAATGATGGCTCTGTGGCAGGAGCCCATGGAGGAGGCAATACAGCCCGACAGGGAGCGGCAAAGGGAGCAGAGTAAGTAGCTGCTTCCTAAACACCTCCCGGTCACCATTCAGATCCTTCACCTGACTTAGATTTAGGGTTTCTGTGTAGTATTTCATTCAAGTCCGATCAGTTGAAAGAGGAAAACGAATAACAGTTCAGCACTCTAGAAGGCTGAGGCAGAAGATTTACAAGATCAAGCCCAGGCTGAGCAACTTAGTGACTCACTGAGACTCTGTCCCAAAATTTCAAAAACATACAATAATTAATTAATTAATTAAAAGCTGAGGGTGTTACTCAGGGTGAGAGCCCTAAATGCAGTCTCAGGTATCACAAGGTCAAACGTAGAAACAAATGCAAAAGACAACAGGGTGTAGTGGTACATGCCTGGTAATCCCAGCCACTCAGAATGCTAGGCAAAAGAGTTCAAGTCCAGGCCCTAGGACATAGCTCGGTGGCAAGTGCAAGGTCCTGAGTTCAATACCCAAGACCAAAAAAAATCAGGGTCAGGAATATAGCTCAGTGGCATAAGGGCCTGCCTGGCAAATAGAAGTTAGGTCTCAGTGGGGGAAGGGAGAAGGGAGACCCTTTGTTAAATCTCTACTATGTCCAAAACAGACAAACAATATTGCACACAAAACAGTAAAAGCCCAAGACTAAGTTAGTTATACTCTGTGGAAGTGTGAGCCTCCGGGATTATAGGTTTAGGTCATCAGTAAACATCTCACACTAATGACAGCAAGACCAAGTCTCAGACCTGAAATGCTACAGTCAGGATCTGGTCAAGAATTAGACATGACAGCCTGCAGCACCTTTCTTTCCTTTAGAGGGCCTGGACTCCCATGAAGAAGAAAGTCAGGCACCAATCCAGGTGAATCTACCCCCTCTGAAAACTAACTTCAAAACATTCCTGGGTCACATCAATTAGAGGAAAGAACAGCAGTTCCTCTCCTATAGCATTTATCTGGCTACCTAGGACACCTCTGTCTTGCTTTTGAGTATTTCCCCAGCCAGAAAGTCAACTTTGGGAACCCAGAGTTTTGTCTTCTTTGTTAATTTCAACTTCCTCAGTATTTATGGAAGTATGAGATAGGATGGAGGATCTCAAGTTTGATCCCAGCCTGGGCAACCAGTGGCTTAGGGAGACCCTGTCTCATTGCTAGGATGCAGCTCAATGCAAAGGCCTGAGTTTCAATCCCCAGTAACACTAAGGAGAAAAAGAAAGGGCGAGAAAGCATTTAAGCATCACGTACCCAAATGGTACTCCTCTTGCTAGAAGAATCAGTTTCACAAAGGAAAGAACTGTGGGTCACACAGATCCCAGGGGACTCCAGGCATTCTGTGCATCTACCGGTCCCTCCAAGAAGCCACCCCACAGCTGTCCCCACCTTCACTCCAGTGACTTCTGCTCCTTATTCTAATCACCACTTCACAGCAGCAGCTCCAGAGAAAAGACCAAGAGGTGTGAGACCTGCCTGTCTATCCCATGTTAGCATAGTTCCACATTCACCTGATTTTCCTGTCCAGTTTAAGATCAGAAATACGATGAGGTGGGGTCAGGTCTTTATGAAAGAAAAGTTTCAACCCTCTGTCACAGGTAACCAGCAAATGGCCACTCTAAGTGATGAAGGTTAAAAATAAAGCCAAGTTGCTGGAATAACAAGAGAGTAACTCCTGCCCATGTGAAGCACAGAGGGAGATAGATGCAGGCAGTGCAAAGGCCCAGAAATCAAGCATTCATCTATGTGACACTTGGCTGCCAAGCGGCAGGAAATCCAGGTGACACCACCAATCAAAGCAGATCTAATCCTTCCACAGTCTTCAAGTACAGCCAGCTTCTGCTCCAGTAATGACTGGCTGTGTGTTGCCAGGTTAATGAAGGACATAGGCCCAGGAAGCTGCTGCATTAAACTAGTAGCACAGACATCTATGCAGTCTGGGGCAATCACCCGGAGCTGTCAATAAGTCAAGGTAGGAAATTAGGAAGGTGCACAGGATATGAGAGCCTGTGGCTACGTCACACTTTGTTCCAAAATTTCAAAAACATATAATAATTAATTAATTAATTAATTAAAAGCTGAGGGTGTTACTCAGGGTGAAAGCCCTAAATGCAATCCCAGGTATCACAAGGTCAAACATATAAACAAATGCAAAGACAACAGGGGTCTGGAATAACAGGAGCAGGTTCTTCAATGACTACATCTTGGAGTTAAATGAATGCATGGGAAAGCCAGGCACGCTGGTACATGCCTATAATCCCAACACTGAAGAGGCTGAGACAGGGATCACCAGGAGTTCCAGGCCAGTGGGGACTACACAGCTAGATCCTGTCTCAAAAAATGTGTATTTTTGAAGGAGGGGAAGAAAAAACAGTACTTTCAATTTAAAATTCAGATTACAAGTAGTTTGAAAGCAACTGAGTTTTTAAGCAGCCAAAGGACATGCTCATTTCTGCACAATGGGTATACCTGAAGCAGAGAATAAGCAGGATAAGGAAGAGAGGGGTGGGCATGAAGGGCTGTCACTGTCACCCCAGCACTCGTGCCACACAGGCAGTGATGCCAATCCCGGCCGGGCTAGGCAGCAAGTTCTTTTTGTTAACACAGTGACTTCAAAGTCCGTCTAGACTATACTGCATATTGAGACCTATCTCAAAGCAAAACAGAACAAAATAAAAACAAAACATGCAATCATTGATCCACCCATCTAGAAAGTCTAGATGCTATTTCAGGCAACAGAAACAAGCCAAGGAACAAAAATAAAGAGAACAAAAACCACTACCCTTTCATTCTAATGGTGGGATCAAGTTACCCCTAGGTTTACAGTGTCCCAATGGCTTCCCATCACTCTTAGGATAAAATCCAAAACTCTTTAAATGGCTCTGGGGCCGGGCCTGGTGGCGCATGCCTGTAATCCCAGCACTTGGGAGGCTGAGGCAGGAGGATTGTTGTGAGTTCGAGACCAGCCTGAACTACAAAGTGAGCTTAAGGCCAGCCTGAACTGCTTAGTGAGACCCTGTCTCAAAAAGAGACAAGAAAAAAAAAAAAAAAAAACAATGGCCCTGGGTAGATTTAACCTCACCTACTCCTCTTATCTCACCTCACACTTCACAGGTTTTAATCAGTTGCAAACTTCACCTGACCTGGGGCTTTTCCTTTTGGAAAACCCTCTCTCAGCCTCTCAAAAAAAGGTTATCTCCTTCTCCCCCACCTCTTGTATTCTAATCTCTATTGCACTCCTTAATCTGGTCCCCCCCTCCCAACCAGGGATTGAACTCAGGCCCTTGCACTTGTCAGGGAAGCACTTATTCCACTGAGCCATCTCTACGGCCCTGCACTCCCTAATGTGGATTTAGAGAGTTTATCACAATAGTTATAAAATCACACAATGACTTCCATGTGCAATGCCTACTGCCAGGCGGTAGAGGGACATACACCAGTGCAAGCAGCGCACCACCCATGTAGGATCTCAAATGTCAGCGCAGTCCTAGAGGTGGTCACAGTGTTGCCCAGCACGGACAAGACAGGAAAAAACAGGATGTTTTCTATTTTAAAAAATAATAAATTTCAAGGTAGAGCAAAGGAAATAAAATAGGAGCCTCTGATAATGTAGCCATTCTCATACTCTGCTTCATTCCAGCTGCAATGGGCTTCCACAGTACCTTTCACCTAAACTGCCCCCACAGCAGTCGTCCTGATCCAGCCTGGCCTTGGGGCCTGTTCAGGAACCACCACTTCTCATCACTACTTCTCTCCAGGGCATGCTCATCTAGTCTCCTCCTCCAGGAAGCTCAGGGAACGCCTTCTACACCTCTTCCTAAACCCCTCCTGGTCCCTGACAAAGGCCTTCACATTTCAAGAAACAGATTCTGCCTGGAAACACTCTCCCGAGGGAGATCCTGTTACTTGCTTAACAACTCTCCTGGCTATCCCACTGGCAGCTATATTTAGAACCAACAGAATCCTTTTCTTTGGGAATTCATGCCTCCTCCCGTGTCAGTCTGAGGACAGAGCATCCCTTAAACCAGCTGGCTGAGCCCCCAACAGCACTGTCATTCCAAGCCTTCTTTCTCACTACCTGCTTCCCCGGGCAGTCCCTCCCAACACCCAAGATTCTAAATCCAGTTCAATCTTTAAGATCCACCCTCGGTTTACTTCCAGTGTGTCCTTCAAAACCTATTGTCCTCTGAACTTTCAGCTGCCTCCAGGCCCTCTCTGCCCAAATCTTTTCTCAGTTTCCATAGCATGATCTCCACACTGTAAATCTATCTGACAGCGTATACCTGTAACCCCCCACCTAACTGTAAAAGCTGGCCAGGATTAAGGATGATAGCCTTCGCATTTTCTGCTCTGCATCTCTAGTGTCTGAACATAAGGACCTGCACACAGTAGGTCTTTAATGTCATACTAAACCATCTAAAAGAAAAAAAAATTATCAAGATGTCCATTCCGCCTTTATTCTATGTATATATACTCGAATCCCTAGAGTTCATTAAATCCCAAACATAACATCAACAGCATTTTTATAGAAGGTGATTTTGCAGAAGTCTTAAAAGTTAATTTGAAGGGGCTAGTGAGACAGCTCAGAGGCCTGGACACGCTGAGGCTGTGCACTGAGGCAAGCGCACAGGGACTGTGCTTCAATGCCCGGCACACATGCTGTGCAAAGAACAGGCTGTGCTGGCCACAAAAAAATAAATACATAAATAAAATGAAAGTTAACTTGAGGGCCGAGGCTATAGCTTAGCAGAAGACCTTATTGATAAGCACAAGGCCCTGAGTTTGATTCCTAGCACCAAAATAATAATTTTAAATTTTTAAATAAACAAACAAAAAACAATGTTCAGAAATAGATTCACACATACCTAAATTTAGCATTTTAAAGATGAACACACATATTAGTAAAAAAACAAAAAATGGGGGACAATCTGCTCAGGGCCCCCTCTCCCTCTCTCAGACAGAAGCTTTGTTTCCCCTAATAAATATATTCTGCTCTTAAAATAAATAAATAGCAATTCATTAAATCTTCCTAAAAACTACTACAGAACAATTTCAAGAACCTAAAGCCGTATCTCCCACACAGTAGTCCCCTTTACCTTCTTTCCCATCTTCTGTAGTTTTAGTTTAGTACTGAGCAGAACGTTCTCAAATTAAACTCCTGCACTTCCAGCCACGCACGCGCCAGTCTGCGCAGCGCAGCGCAGCGCAGCGCATCCTCCCTCCTGGTCCAGGCCAAGCTGCCCAGCAGAGCCGGCAATCAGCCCTCGCTGTCCAGGATGCCCAAGCCAGGCGCGCTGCCTGCCTGCTCCAGGTCATCCTGGTTATCAGGCCAACTGCTAGGTATGGATCCTGTGTTCCACCCCCGCACATCCCACCCTCCATTCCCCCAACACTCCCCTCCTCCCGCACATCCCACCCCTACCCCGTCTAACATGTGTCACAGTTCCCACACTGGCCGCCTCACTTCCTGTTCTTACTGGCTCAGCCTCCCAGCATCACAAGAGCAAGGGCAAGGGCACAGTATAAGACTCTTTGGGAGGGGGACAGATTACGTTCACATACTTTTCATTATAGTATATTACTATAGCTATTTTATTTTTGCTGTTAGCGATTTATACTAATATTTAACTAAAGCTAATTTATAAATCAAAGTATCATGCACGTATAGGGAAAAATGGTAGACATAAATTTTAATACTGACCATGATTACTTGGAAAATATTCCCTCTGGATAAGCTGAGATTATTATTCTCAAATTCATGAATTTCCATATGAGTAAAAATTCAGATATAAAAATAAAAAATATCTTTTTTTTTTTTTTTGGTGGAACCAGAGATTGAACTCAAGCCCTTGTGCTCGCCAGGGAAGCACTTATTCCACTGAGCCATCTCCCTGGCCTCTTGTGAGAACAGAAAGAGTGATTAAAATCTGAAAGGTACAATGAAAGGAAAAGACTTCAATGAGAAGGAAAAACTGGGATAAGGAAAAGGACAAATGAAAGAAGGGAAAAATATATATTTAGGTGTATATGTAGAATGGCTTAGATAGCTACATTGTTGATTTCTGCTGGTGTTTTGAAAGGAGTAGTTAATGCTTTTTTTCTTTTTCTTTTTTTTTTATTTCTTACAACTTTTCTGTTATTGTTGCTTTGTTTTTTTACTTTAAACCAATCTTGCATGTTTTTGTATCTGGTAATCTGAACAACTAATTTGAACATCATGTAATACAGCAACAATTGAATTCCTAAAATTAAATAAAATAAAAATATTAAGTATACTAGTATCTGCTCATGAGATTCTAACCATGATTTTTATATTCTAAATGAGTATCACCTAATAAAGCAGAACATAATGTACCATAAACAGTAAATTGTGAGCAATAAGCCAGCAAAAAATTGTTCAGTTATGTTAGAACAATGGCTTGATGTCCAAACATGTAAGAAAAAGGAGCCCCGGGTGCGGTGACACAGGCCTGTAATCCCAGGGCTTGAGAGGCTGGGCAGGAGGGTAACAAATTCGGGGCCACCGTGGCCTGCACAGTGGGTTCTAGATGAGCAAGGACTATGATGTGACCCTGTCTCAGAACAAATAAAGAAAAAGAAATAGGAAATGAGCTAGCAAAACATACATAAATGATCTATAGTACCACAGAGAAGAAGGTTTAGCCTCGGTAACAAGTCCATCTTTTTCATGCAACAAATATATTTCTGACTACAAAGTGGAACTTCAATAAACTTCTGTAAAATGGTAATTTTCCTGTAGGGCGATCTCGCTATAGATACATTATATCTATATCATGCATGTCCCTTCA
>PVKA01008438.1:60013-73137 GCA_004027165.1 Ctenomys sociabilis
AAAAAAAAAAAAAAAAAAAAAAAAAAAATTATTCTAAATGAATAATACAAATATAAAAAGATGTTGATGAAGAGATCAAACTGGAAACAGCCTTGCTATTTAACCGTAGCCATTTGACAGTGGCTATTTCAAATTCTAACACTGCCATACAGTGGAATACAACATGTATATTTACATCAAAACATCTTTAAGAACATACTTGTACAAACATATAATGGAGGGGGAAAGTTATAAAACCACATGCTTTAAGAGATCCTCTTTTTAAAAAATGTGCAAGACAGCTATAGACAGATGGATGCACATGTAAAGAAAAGTCTGCAAGAAATGCCCAAGAAAACGCGAAAACCAAAAGTGACTATCCTTCAGGCAGTGGTGCACAGTGAGACCAAACTCTCAGATGGACTGTCATTAAACCATGACTGTGAAAACCCTCTTCCTGTTCACTATTTTGCTTCAACATTAAAATTTCTGTACTTTTTTCCTTATATCATCTTGGAGTCCTGAACGAATACCATGGGATCCAAGCAGAACATCTTGCTTGCTGGTAGCAGATTGTTTTGATGGCTGATGGATGGTGAGTGTGTACCTCAAAATCTATTAAGGTAATATCAAGCAAACCCAGATTTTCTATGAATGCAATGATCTATGAAAAATATTTTCAATAAACGTTAATGAAAGATTAGACTCTGGAACTCTACTCAGCTTCAGAATGAGGAAATAAGAACGCAACCCTCAAAACAAGAGAGAAGGAGCAGATCTACAAGGTGAAGTTCTCTACAGAGGCTTTATGTATCTACCACATGAAAACACTTGAACTCAAAGCAGCAGGAGAAAGTGCTTTTCCACTCAAATTCCAATAGCCAAGGGTCTAGCCAAAGTTAGCTCAGTTGTTTAAAGTGCCTGCATGGGCAAACTCAGTCAGTTGCAGGGGACTGCAGTTTGGTTCAATCTCCAGCTCCTCATGTTGCACCAAGCCCACCCCCTAAGGTAGCCTGAGCCTGCAAAAAAAAAAAAAAAAAAAGAATCCTCCAATAGTCCAACCAGATGTTTACTACTAAAAAAAAAAAAAAAATGCACGCTATTTTTTTTTAATTGTATGTATTTGGTACAGGGTCTCACTGCACAGCTTGGACTGGTAGTGATCCTCCTGTTTCAGCCTCCGCAGTGCACAGATTACAGGTGTGCACCACAGCGCCCAGTCTCAATGGCTGGCTCAGCATACCCAGGGATGGGGCCAGTGTGGCATGTGGTGCTTGCGATCAAACCCCAGGCCCTGTGCTTGCCTGGGCAGCCGCTTAGACTGCTAAGCTACCTCCGTGGCCCACTGAATGCTTCTTAATACGGAGATCAATATATAGTAGCAAACAGAAAAGAATTGGAGATCATCAGAGACAATCTACAGTTATACCAGGAGACAATGAGAAGAAAACCCCCAAGTATTCAATTAAATTCTTCATAAAACATTTAAGGAATGGAAAACCACCCAACAAAACAGAACCTTCTCCATAAAGCCACTTCACTGAAAAGCTTCCTCTAGAAGGTTTTTCCAAAGACAGGTTCAGACAGCCTAACTGGGAACAGAAGGCACACATGCACCAATGGGGGCCACCTAGTTTCCATTTCACATTCTCCCCTCTGCCCCATGCAGAAGAGCTAAAGCAGGGTTTCGCACACTCTCCGCAAGTGCTCTCGACCATTGATCGATCCTGCCCAGCCCACACCCATCATTTCCTACCTGAATCTCTGCTGAGTTCATATTTTGCATAATATAATTTTTCATAAAGTCCCTGACCTTTTTTACTTAATAAAGTAATTCAGACAAATACTCTAATTAACAAATTGCTAATAAAATACTCCCTAAGGACAACTCAAATTCTGCTTACGAAATACACATTTGGCCAGGCACAGTGGCACATGCCTACAATCCCAACCTTGAGAGGCTGAGGCAGGAGAATTGTTCTGAGTTCAAATCCAGCCTGGACTACATAGTAAGACCCTGTTTCAAAACAAAAAAACTAAAACAAAAATTTATGTATGCTCAAATGCATCTAAGTAAGTTTGTTTTCTCCGTTTGTCAAGACATTTTAAAACCAAGCACACCTCGATATCAGGAAGACCATTGGGGAAACTGAGAAGCACAAAGCCTGGCTGGCTATAGTTCGAGTGACACATTTTTACAATTCACATAGCACCTTAAGTTCTAGGGATCTCTCGAGTGAGCACATAAATTCCATGTTAATAAGCCCTTAACATAGTCTCATCTATATTTCTGCTTTAAATGTGGGTAAATAATGTTATTGAATTAAGATGACAGTCTAAATTCCCATCCATTTACTAGGAATCATTTATATTTCATATAGCACTAGAGATGTCTTCTCTGAGCTTGCACAGAATCATAATGGGGGGCAATCAAACCCAACGTTGATGGACAACTGCAAAGAGCATTCCAAATGCAAATGAACAGCGCAGCCTGTGGAGATATGTAAGGTCATTTTCAAAAGAACTTTCCTGATACTATTGGTCACATAAATTAATCTGAAAAGTGAAAAATAGCTGAATTCAAAGCAACTGGTCTCATTCACAGGCTTGGCATGTTATTAATTTATTTCTAATAATCCGCAGTAGGAGAGACCCCAAATCATCCCTATGATCACCTTACAAGCCTCCTTAGGAGGAGAAGGGGGAAAGCTCGAAACTCGCCCATCATGACCATAGGAGACCAACTCTTGGCCAGGCTGTTACAGAAAACTCCCAAAGTGTAACAACTGTTTCTCAGGTTTAACAATCTTCATCTTCCTTTTCTCAACGGCTGAAAGTTACTTCAGCAATTTCAAGCTAGCCGGGCATGGTGGCACAGGCCTGTAATTTCAGCACTTTGGGAGGCTAAGGCAGGAGGATTGTTGTGAGTTCAAGATCAGCGTGAGCTTAAGGCCAGCCTGAACTGCATAGTGAGACCCTGTCTCAAAAAGACAAAAAATAAAATAAAATAAAACAATTTCAAGCTAACAAGAAACAAACACACACTGAATGCTACCCTGATAGGTCATGATTTAAGCTACTTTATTTGAGCTGACCCCAGAAAAAATGAGTAGGTCCACACAATTTATTTTTCTTATTCTTTGCATATCTTTTTGGTACATTTATCTGCCTCTATCCATTTCACCTCCAAAAAAACTCTGGGTCTCTTTTTCTGTCCCTAGCTACAAACAGTAAACTTTTGTAACACTCACGTAGGCCCCAAGTTCTGAGCTTCATCACTGCCAAATGTCAATCCTGATGCTGTAGTTCCATTAACCACTTTAATTCATATAATGGTCGTACCTAATAATGGCAGATTTGCACACACACACACACAGCAACTTTCAAAACTGGGTTGGGAGAATGGGCTGATGCATTAGAATCACCTGAGGTGTTTTCATCAGCCATGAATACAGAACCATATTGTCCCCGCACACACACGTCTGCTGCCTGAGTGCCTGAGAACCCGCAGATTCGGATGAGGCAGAGAAAAACACCACCCCACCCCACGGACACCCGTTTGCTGTGTTCCTCGCTTCTACCCCACTGGGAATATGCATGAGGTGTTCAGTAATAATAACTTTATCGCCAGGTAATAATCTTCAAGAAACATGCGCAAGATTCTTCTGCTTTAATGTAAAGGATCCTTTGTTATTCATTGCATACAGAACTTCCAAGGACAAAGGAAAAATGGGGAGAAAGGCACAACTGGGTCACAAAGCAGTTTCTCTTTGTTCACATAATCCAACACTTATGGAATGTTTTTATGGACACAATAAATACTACAAAAAAACATGACTTCCCCTTTCTCACCTATAAATGTTCAGCTCATTTTCACCTTTTATGTTGCAGCCCTGGTGTCGCCCTTCAGGGATTCAATCCTCTCCTGACCATCATATTAAAGCAGGATTTCCCTCTTTCTTTCACAATACTTAGAAAACTAGAAATTCTTTCATATTCCTTTCTCTGGACTTCCACTGGCTTCCCACCCAGAGCACTGCTTCACCCTAGCCCTATCATGGAGTTTGGAGCAGAGGTTCTCACAACTATCTGTGGAACCCAGAGGAACAAGAGCTTCCAATTTCCAGCGGAGCAGTGATGGGAGATACTGGGGTTGTAGGCGATTGTAAACAAAGTGAGGGGCACATAAAACAAAGGAGTGCTCTAAGCCAGAAGCACAATGGAGGGGTTAACACCCAAAATTCTCTCTGAGGTCAGTGTCAGAGGCAAAGCAGAGAGAAAGCAAGAGGGAAAGCTAAACAAGACAGAGAAAAAAGGTGGGAGAGAGAGAGGGCCAAGATTCAGTGAGCCCTGGCATCCGGCTTGCCAAAGCCCCCAGACAGGACAAAATCATAAAACACAAGATTGCATTAATCTCAGGGTACATTTCTCTAGTTAAATTCTGATTCTCTTCAGATGGCCCCACACTAATTAAGACCCCATATGGAGTCTTTGGGCATAAACCCCAATACCTCACCCTCTGTACCCATGCCCACAGAGCAAGAAGCACCTCGCAGCCCCAGAACCCTACCACTACCAGTCTTTCTACTTGGCCTGGCCCAACTCTCTTGCCAGGAACTCAGCCTGCTACCACCTCTCCCACAATGAAAAACAAAAACCTTCCCAGCACAGAGCTGCCTCCCTCATCCCTCCACCCGGCCTAAGAGGTGTTCTTAGTAGCTCTGTCCCCTTTGCTGCTCACCACAAACAAGTGCCAACAACAGCACCAAGGTTATGGGTGGCCACTTTTCCACAGATGGCCAAATGCAAACTTGTCCTCCTGAATTATTGGCCCTACTGCAGCATGGTGCCCTGTGGACAACGTCACGTCCACATAGCCCTTTTCCCATATCTTCTAGCATCACCTGACTCTCCAACCCCCTCTAGTAGTTTTCTTTTCATTCTTCTGGCACTCTGGTATTCCCCAAAATTCTTTTCAAAAGTGCCAGGATGGTGGTGGGCACCTACCCCAGCACTCAGGGGGCCAAGGCAGGAAGACCACTACAAGTTCAAGACCAGCCTGGGCTACACAGTAAGTTCAATGCCAGCCTGGGCTACAGACTGAGACTTTGTCTCAAAAAGACCAGAAAGAAAGGAAAAAAAAAAAAAAAAAAAGAAAGTTTCTCTCTTTTTATGCCATATATTTTCCTCCTGATAAGCCACTCCAAAGGTTTTAATATCATTGATGACACCAAATCAAGATTTCCAGCAGAATAAACTCTATATTCACCAAACCTATAATCCTCTCCCCTGATGAATATCTTAGCAGTCATACAGCAAATAAAGCTGAAAGATAACAATTCAAAGGTATCTCTTGATGTATGAGTCTTCATTGTGGTTAGAGGCAACCAGTTACCTAAGCTACAATCCAGTGCTTATGCACCATGCACAAGGCCCAGGGCTCAATAACCAATAGGGGAGGGGGTGAGGAGAAGGAGAAATAAGAGGGAAAAAGGGATGAGGAGAGGCAGAAGCTGAGGCTGATGCTGAGGCAGAGGGGAGAGGGGGAGGGGAAGGAGGAAGAAAAGGAGAGGGGAGGTAGAGGTAGAGGGAAAGTCGGGGAGGGGAAGGGGAAGGGAAGGGAGGGAGAGGGAGAGGGAGACAGGATGGAGAAAGAGAACCAAATAAGAAAACTGAGGTACAGCTAGCTGTGACAGCACATGCCTCTAATCCCAACACTCAAGAGGCTGAGGCAGGACAATTGCCACAAGTTCGAAGCCAGTCTGAATTACACAGAATCCAAAGACGACCTAGACTAAACATTCACCAGGTTTTGGTCACCCCTTGTAGACCAAGCTGTTGCTGCAGTATCTATCAAATGAAAATGTTATGGTGTGTTCCCTTCACCTTACTCACAGATCTGGCCACAGGTGACTACTGGGTCTTCCCCAAAGTCAAAATTACCATGAAAGGGTAATGTCTGGGATCAATTCAGGACATTAAAGCAGGCATAATAGCTCAACTAAAGACACCCATAAAACAGGACTTCCTGGCTGGAGAGATAGCTCAGTGGACTAAAGCGCCTGCATAGGCAAGCATAAGCAAGTTCAGGCAAGCACAGCGACCGCAGTTCAATCCCCGGCACCACATGCTGGGCCTGTAACATCCAAATACATTAAAAGAAGAGAGAGGAGAGACAGAAACAGACAGACAGACAGACAGAACTGCTTCAGAAAGTGGCAAGAACGATTGGATAAGTGTGTTCAAGGCCTGGGAAAACATTTTTAAGAGGATTAATGGTACTGTGTCTTTTATTGTAAATGTTTTAAATTTAAACATTCAGTGTGTGGAAAAGTCATGAAATGCAGGACCCAGACAGGACACTCGGCAAGGAAAGAGGGTATTCACAACTGTGACAAATGTGAGTATAGCTGTGATAACAAAATACAAATGCCACTAGGACAAATATCAATATTATCTCAATAATACCAAATAAAAAAGACAAACAGAAAAACTAACCCTCAAATAGGAATTTAGGTACCATCAAAACCAGCATGCAATTAGAACGACATTTCAAAGCTTTGCTAGCTAAATGCTATCACTAATCATCTCCCCATCAGAGATGTGCACATCTTAGCTTTTCCAGCTTAATTGGCATCTCAGGGCTCAGTCTCTCACACAATCTACCATACTTGTTCAGAGCCTTTAACAGGACGCTCCTCTTGTCCTGAGAGGCTCAGACTCAACCTATGCATGAGATGATTCTTTCCACAGAATCCATCCTTCCTGATGACTCTTTCCCCAAAGGCCCAAGCTTCCTGCCAGTTACTCAGGCTCTGGTTGTGTGCAGAATCCTTGCCTCTGCCCCAACCTTTTCCCCTGCACAACAGTCATGTGTTGAACTCCTAATAGTCTTTAATCCTGATGCCTTCCTTACAAGTCTTCCTCTGCAGATCTTGGCCCTCATTGTCTCTTGATATTGCTTCCTAGTAAAGCTCTACTCTCCCGCCTCTCCATGCCCAAGACAATCATTGCCTCAGCTTGGCCTACTCTATAAGAGCTAAGACCCTCCATGCTGGGTCTGTGCCTTCCTTTTTGAAATGCTTGCAGTATATAAGCACAAAGTCTTTCCCAGCATCAGGATGCAAATGCTCTTATGTTGAATACAGTCACTAAAACACCCATGGAGCTCATGCAGATGTAGCCACTCAGAATTTAGCCACAGTATTTTGAGATAAAGCAACACACTTATGGTGGTCAGAAACTTAAGTGGGTTCCAAGAAAGAACAATCAAATAATCAAACTGAGTGTGGCTATGCTGCACAGGATGGCTACAGCACCACCTGTGTTCTCCAGAGGAGACATATTTCATCTATACCTGCACATATGGCCGTTCATGTATCATTGTGGAATGTCTCTGCCTTGAGACACAAAGTGTGACTGGAACCACATGTTTGGTTTCTAACAGGATGGGGAAAACTATGCACCTGCACTAGCTTAACCCCCTTTGGGGGTGTTAGGGAGGTTAGTTGACAGCTCTCAGTGTGTGCAGTGCTTGTGAGAGACATATGGAAGCAGATTCCTTTTGTTTTCTTTTCTTTTTTCTTTTTGGTACCAGGGATCAAACTCAGGACCTGTGCTTGCCAGATAGGCGCTTATGCTGCTGAGCTATCTGCCCAGCCCTGGAAGCAGATTCTGTCATAGCTTACCCTGAACTGAAAATTAACAGCCCTTACTACAAACACAATTCACACAGGCACTAAATATGATTGCAGCTTCATTAATAGTTTACCTAGAGCAAATACCCTGTTTCTTAATGTCTCTTAGGTAGGATGCACTTAAAAAGTATTAGAGTACAGTGCCCAGGGCCTCAAAATATACACTATAGCCTTAACAGAAGGCCAATGACAGGAAATTAAATACCCGTAAGGTACACAGCACAGCACACAACAGGCATGAGGAGGAGGAGCCAGTATGGCTGTTGGGTCACCTAAAGCTGTGCCCCCTCACTGGGAAGAATAAGAACATAAGCTAGGACAGCACTGAGCTGGTGCCTGGGACAGGGTCCCAGGTCGGGCAGGGTGATCAGTGGCCTAATGACAGGCCCTTGCTGCCCCTGAATGCAGTCCTCCATGCTCGCCAACCTTCACAGCTGCCTACCCAGGCTGCAGCCACCACAGCCCCTTCCTGCTCCTCAGCAGACTCAGCCACTCCAGCCTAACCTGCAGGCTCTTCCCCATGTGCCCACAGTTCCCTCCCTTTCAGCCCTCAACTCTCTGCCCAAACACCTCTTCTCAAAAGGCCGGTTCAACCACCCAAATCAAAACTGCAATGTGACCGCTGCCACAACAGCCCTAAAGTCTGTCCTCACCCTGCCTGGCCTTCCGGGGCAATAATGTCATGTGCCACAGAAATGCTTCCACAGTAGGTCTGTCATCTACGGGCTGCTCTAGTCTTCCCCCACCCCACATACAGCAGACTGTCACTTGTACAAGGGGAAAGTAATTGATTATGTTTCACTCACTAACTCATCTCTAAGAACTGTTAAAAAAAAATGAACCATGCGATATACTAAAAACTTAATAAATAGTAATGAGAGTATGAACTACAGGACTACTGTCATTGTGTTACAGGTATTATTCTGAAACATTCATCACCCATGTCCCATATGAAAACGGAACACACAGGGCTTACGAGACCTTTAAAATGGGATTTAAAAAACAAGAGTCCTTGACCTCACACAACTTGCTCCAGCACTGCCTCCTCCGTGCTCCCCTCCCACCCAACGTGCGCTCCCACTTCCCTCAACATCTGCTGCACATCTGCCCGAACCACACACGTTTGGCATGAGAGGAAGCACAAGTCAGGGAGCCGTTGGCTGAGCACCTAAGCGATCTTCTAGTGACCACACAGCTCCATTAAGACCTCAGGAGGAGAGAAGAACTCCATGAGCTCATGTTTGGTATTCGAGGGGTCTGGGGTTGATCTTCATTACCCCCTGGGGAGGCCCACAGACTATCAAGAAGGACCACGGTTCAGAAGCAGAGCAGCACGTCCTGTGTACATCCATACACACTGCTACAGAAGTGACGCTGGTGAATGTTCAGCTCAGCCGACAAACCAACTCAGATTATCTATTTCAGTAAACAATTAACTTATGTATCTACTTATTTTTAATTTTAGTACAGGGTCCACAAGGTCTCACTATAGAGATCAGACTCATAGTGATCCTCCTGGTTTCAGCCTCCCAAGTGCTGTGATTACAGGCATGTGTCACCATGCCCAGTCTCAACTGTCATCTCAGTGCACCTCACGGGTAGGGAATCGAACTCCAGCCCCTGCTTAAGCAGGAACCTTAGTCCGCTGACCTATCTGCCTGCCCCCCAAATAACTTTATTTTTTTGGGGGGGGGGAGCAGAACTGGGGATTGAACTCAGGCCCTTGTACTTGCCAGGGAAGTGTTTATTGCACTGAGCTATCTCCCAGGTCCTCCAATTAACTTTAAATATAAGAATTTTCAGTGACTATTGATGGTATGGATGAGCATTCAGTACAGTTTTAGATCTCCAGGCCCTCTGCTTTTCTCATTCTTTATGTGGCATGAGTGGTGTTAAAACCTTTATCTTCTTTCAACCTTAAACTGGAGGACATGCTGACATCATTAAGACACCAAGTTTGCAATGTGATGTGATGTTTTGTTTTGCTTTTCAAATTAGAGCCTCACTATACAGCTCAGGCCAGCCTTGAACTCACACTGATCCTCCTGCCTCAGTGCCCCAAATGCTGGGGATGCAGCTGAGCACCGCCAGGCCCCGCCAGTGAAATCATTTTACAAGGATGAGGGTTTGCTGTGTGATTCCATCCCTGACTCAGGATAGCCTACACTGTGATGTCTGATGGGAAAGCAAGACAAGACAGAGGGGAGAGGAGGAAAGGAAGGTGGAAAGAGAGGCAGGCAGAATGGAGTATGTGCTACCAAGCCCGGTCCTGAGTGGGACACATGCATTTCACAGAAATAGACCGTGTCTAGTACGTCTTTAAATACATCCTAAGAAAACAAGTTTTGAGAAGGTAACAGAGAGCTGACTGTTTTCCCTGCTGGAGCCTGAAAAACAGGTGAGAGGAACTGGTCAAAATAAAGGGTACAGTTGCCAGGTAACTGAAACTGAAAATAATTACAAACTGGATATTATTCAAGCTATGATGAATCCCACAGTACAGGAGAGGAGAAGTCTACCCAAGGGGCTTGCATTGCTGTGCCATCGAAGGCAAGAAGTTGGAGCAAGGAGACAGAGACTGAGTAAGCTGTGTAGGGCAGCGCCCCACTCCGGCCCTGCCCTGACAGGCTCCATGAGGGTCCACGTGCCTGCCTCAGCTGGGCAATCTCTTTTTCCTGTCTTTCTACAGTAAAACAAATACCACGTACAAATCTGCCTTTGACAGCTGCAGGGAACATTCAGAAAGGACGCAGGTGCTAGAGAGACATTGTCTGGGGTGACCTGCAAATCTCTCTAAGGCAGATAAGTAGCTAACTCTCCCTGTTCACTTATTCTTACCCCCTGCAAACCTATCACTTCTCAAAGATGCTCTTGTTAAGAATCCACCTGCCACTGAACTGAGGAACATGGAAACATATTCGGCATCAACAGGCAGCGGCCTTACCTTACTTTCTTTCTATTTTTAATTAATTTTATTGAAAAATAGCACTGAGACCGTTTCAAAACTGATTAGTGGGACAGTTTCAATAAATAATGCGATGTATATTGTAGTCTTCCTAGTGGCTATCCATAGTACAAGATGCAGACATGATACCCTGTGCAAACAGTATTAGCACAAATCTTTCTTCTCATTGAATTAAGAGAAAGTAGTTGTACATCTAGCCTAACTGCTTCATATACACAGATACAAAATAGTCCTTATTCTACTTTCAACTGTGATTCCCACCTCCTGAATTCCTACATTCCTGCAAGATCGCAGCAGCGCAAATGTCTTCTCCTGTCCATGCGGATGTTAACAGTTCCCTATAGTTCTACTGGACATCAAAAAGCATTCCAAGAATTTCCTTAAGTGCTGACTAAACCTGCCTGAATTACCACACTACCTCCTCCTCCACATTCCGTCAGCATTGTTTGTTTTCCTGAAAGGGGAAGGGCAAAAAAAAAGCTACAGACAAGAAAGAAGAGAAACTCTGGCCCAAAACAAATTATAAGAACACAACCGAGCTATATACCCAGTCAAGTGATGCCTATGACAGTCATGGCGAAGCTGTGGAACACCATGGATGCACAGGTGTTTATATCATTAAAAGCTCTAAAAGGTTCACTATCACTGGCCTAAGACCACAGAAACCTGAATTCCTTTTAAACATTCAACCTTAGCAACATTTGCCCTACCCATCTCATAATCCTTCTACAGAAAGTTGGACAAGTTTCACAGACCATGAAAATAGTTCAAGGATTAGTCCCTGCAATTAAATACATAATCCATGCAAAAAGCTGAGGAACTTATTTTCTCCATTTGAGTGCACTAAAACTTCCTTTCACAGAGCTTATAGCTAATAACTGTGCAACTAATTGCCCAAGTTAGTATCTTATGAATTAAATTTTTTGTTGTTCTTGTTGTTGGTAGAATCGGGAATTGAACTCAGACCCTTGCACTTGCCAGGGAAGCACTTATTCTACTGAGCCATCTTCCCGGCCCCCATGAATTAAAATTCTTTCTAGTATCCTGCAGCAGTTTAGCCTCTTCAATGTTAAAAGTGCCTAAGAAAATAAAAAATAAACATACATACATAAATATATATAAAACCATATTATCTTTACCATTTTTTAAACTCTTCTAAACAGGGTCTACTATAGTTAAGGCTGGCCTCAATCTCCCAGTCCCCATGGCTCAGGATTATAAGTGTACACTACATAGTCTGGCTTACCACAGAACTGCTGGAGTGTTTTTATTAGATCATTCTATAATTAGGAGCAGTAGATTGCAGGTGCTGAACTGTACTACTGCAGCAATATTTTAACATTATTGTTATTGAGAAAATCACTAACAATATTGAAAAAAGAATTTAACAAAACACTGCCATCTATTCCCTGAAAGCATGTGTTTGATGAGTAGTGTGTTAATAATAGTTTAGGTACCTAGCATGAGGTGGGCATAGCGCTATTTTTCTATGAATTGTCTCGTATTATTTTCTTGATAATACCATGGTTTTAGATATAAACTTCCCCTCTCAACAGATGAGAAGACATAAGCTCAAACAGGTTAAATAATTGCTCAAAGTCAAACATGAAGCAAATGGCAAGGACAGAGTCCAAGAGATACTTTTCTGGCTTTGAAATCCATGCTAACGCCAATTCAACAGGGTGCTTCACTGGATTTAAGGCTCATCTCAGTCCTCAACACTGTGCCCAATAAGTGTAAGACACAAACCAGCTCCAGTTATCCTTTTAGCAGGTGATGTGGACCGTGCCATCTCCTCACAGAGCCCTCTGACAGTTTCCAGGCACACTCAGAGTAAATCCCAGCTCCCACCAACGGGCTGCACCCTGAACTTGGCTCTAGCTGCCCTGCCCTTTGAAAATGCCAATCACATTCTCAGTCCCAGTGTTCTGTGCTCGCCGGCTCTTGCACTGAATCTTCTAATCACCTAGGACTCGGCAAAAGCCTCCTTAAAATGCCTTCTTTACCCACCCAATCTCAATGAGCTCCCACCCACCCACCTAAGTCACGCTCCAGGCTGTTTCACTAAAGGTATTATCATCTGTCTGACATGATTCTATTGCTTGCTCTACTTTTTACACAGTACTCGTCTTCTTTGAGCTCAAAGGCCATGGCCCAGACAGGAAGGATCCTACCTCCCTTGCCATTTGCCCTCGAATCTTCCAAAGTGTCAGAGACCCACAGTGTGAGCTCAGTAAATAAACATTTATTGAATGGATGACTGAACTCTGGGTGCCAGGGAGACACAATTAAACACAGCGCTGACCCTCAAAAAGTGAACAATCTGTAAAAGGACAGTGCTCTTCCATGGCTGTCTCCTACACAAACGACTCCTCAAAGCAAAATGTTTTAAGTACCATATGTGAAACACTGAAGTGTCATGCGCTTTCAAAAAGAGGGAAAAATGTGAAATCCTACACTACCATAATATTAAAAAGTACTTA
>PVKA01008439.1:0-36273 GCA_004027165.1 Ctenomys sociabilis
AAAAAAAAAAAAAAAAAAAAAAAAAAAAAAAAAAAAAAAAAAAAAAAAAAAAAAAAAAAAAAAAAAAAAAAAAAAAAAAAAAGCCAAAAACATATAAGTAGTGCACTAACTTTTTCTAGGCTTTATCTGAATAATCAAGAGACTTAATTCAATTTTTAGATCTCTTCTTTTAAGGTTATGATGATGCACAAATACTGCATATGTTCACACTGACTCAAAACAGTCATGCTTGTAATTTTAGGGCTTAATTTTTTAAACATGTAAAAAAAACTTTTTTTTTTTTCTTTTTGGCGGAACTGGCGATTGAACTCAGGCCCTTGTGCTTGCCAGGGAAGTGCTTAGTCTACTGAGCCATCTCCCTAGCTCCAGCACGTAAAATTCAATATCCACTTTTAATGTTTGGCAAAGTAGCAATTCAAAGGAGTACAGAGTTCACATCTCTCATCTATTTCGATATCCATAATTGATTTAAACCAATATATCTAAAATATTACTTCGATGTGCAACCACTATAAATTAATGAAAAAAAAACTGCTTTTTATGTCAAGTATTCAGAATTCAACATGTACTCTAAATTGTAGCCCATATCAGTTTGGGTTAGTCACATTTTAGGAGGGCAATAAGCACTGGCCAGTCACTGCTATATTAGATAGCACAGATGTATCTTCATTTTTTTTATTTTTTGTCTTTTTGAGACAGGGTCTCACTATGCAGTTCAGGCTGGCCTTAAGCTCACTTTGAGCTCAGGCAGGTCTCGAACTCACAACAATCCTCCTGCCTCAGCCTCCCGAGTGCTGGGATTACAGGCCTGCGCCATCACACCTGGCAGATGTATCTTTATAATCTGACCTGAAAACACACAATCCGCCAGTCTTATAGCCACATTAGCAAGTAAATACTGGTCACCTTCCCATTAACCTAGAGAACGTGTCTTTGCCTTGGGGCTTGGGGGCAGCTGGTGTGTGAAGGCGCCACCATTGGATTGAAAAGCTCACACCCCAATATTACAATGTCCTTAGACAGTTTGTGATGGTCATGTAACTCCTAACCACTTTGAGCATCCGTCTCCCTGTATAAAATGTGAGTGCAGATCACTTAAGGTCCTTTGTAGCTTTGAGAATCCTAGGCTCTAAATCTTCCATCTCATTTCAAAAGCAGAGTTTAATCACAAGAGACCTCCAATCTCTCCCTGTCCCCCCCAAAACACAATGTAATCGAGATGTATTTTGCATAGCACAAAATTCTCCCATTTCATACAACAGAGAGGTCATTGTACAGGACATGCTGGCCCCACATGTGCAGGGATCCTCCTGCCTCAGTGCAGTCATTTTGAGACACTTTGTCAACTAGTGTAGCTCTCTCACCATAAATCATTTCAAGGACATCTTCATCTCACCCAATAAAATCCCTTGTGCCCATTTATACCACCCCAGGCAATCACTTAGTCTTGTCTCTATATTTTCTGAATGACGGCCAATAGTGTCTCATTCACAGGGAATTTCAAATGCTTGAATGATGACCAGGGAACCTTTGCAGGGTAGCTCAAAAACTGAAATGCATAGGGCAACCAGGATAGAGCTTGCTGCTGACTGATTCCTGGATCTATCTGTGGTCACTTTTAGTATGACAGTATGAGGTATGATGGTGAGCCATATATATATATATATATATATATATATATATATATATATATATATATATATATATATACAAGTGCTACATATATATAGCACTTCTATTTGAATACATAAATCAATGACTGTTTCATCCCACTATGGCATCTTCAGACTTGCTGAGCGAGAACTTACCTGAATTTGTATTTGAATCTCAATGAAGACTGTCATCACAGTCAGAAGGGCTTTATTCACATCCAGCGGTCTAAGTTCCCATGACTGGTATGGCATGTTAATATGTGTTTCTTGCATCAAGGATATGGGGCCAAAGGTCTCCAGGCTGAATGATATAAGTCTTTCTTCTGGGATGTAATAAACATCACTGATGCCATCTGTTCGCCAGTATTTACCTTTATAGTAAATGAAGAGTGACAGTTTCATTTTTTTTCCTACAAAAAATAAGATTAAGGCAGCTACCTACACCACTAGTTTTTACATCAAGAATAAAATCTAAGCTGGGGAGATGGCTCAGTAGAATAAGTGCTTCCCTGGCAAGCTCAAGGTCTTGAGTTCAATCCCTGGTGCCATGAAAGAAAGAAAGAAAGAAAGAAAGAAAGAAAGAAAGAAAGAAAGAAAGAAAGAAAGAAAGAAAGAAAGAAAGAAAGAAAAAAAGGAAAGAAAGAGAAAGAAAGAAAGAAAGAAAGAAAGAAAGAAAGAAAGAAAGAAAGAAGGAAAGACAGAAAGACAGAAAGAAAGGGAGGGGGAGAGAGAGAGAGAGACCCTGTCTCAAAACACAAAGACAATAAAAATAAAATCTCCATTATAAACTTGCCTTCCCTTGGAGTCTCCCTGCCTCCACGCCCCATGGCATGGACTGCAAGAGCTCCGCAGCAGAGCTCTGAGTCCCTTTTCTCAGCCCACCGCTGGCCATTGCTCCGCCCGCAGCCCCGCTGTGTCCCTGCCCCACCAACACTTTTCCCTTGCGCCTTTATACAAGAAGTTTTTTTTTTTCTATAAAATATTCTTCCCTAACATTTTAGAGAAATGTTCCTCCTCTTTTAAAACAACTTTTCACCTGTTTGAAATGTATAATTTCAATTATTTTTAGTAAATCTACATAGATGTACAACCATCCCCTCCCCAATCAGATTGTAGGACATTTTGATTCAAAGTCAGATACCTCTATAGTTCAACCCCACCCTCATCTCCAGCCCAGGGAAGCTTCCATTAATATATGTACTCGCTGTCTCTCAAGATTGGCTCTCTTGGACTTTTTCTATTAACACAGCCACACGATCGGTATTGTGTCTCTTACAACTCAAAAACCTAATTTAAATGTGGGAGGTAAGAGACCTGTGCTTTAGAACCTTGTTTCTAGCCTGTCGCAAGTATCAGAGATGGGGAGCCAGAGACAAGGAAAGCCAGTCATGGTGTATATGTGTGCAAATCCCTCAAAAATAAATGGGTGCACAGCAACTCTGAAAATAAAGTGTTGTAACTTTCGTTTAGGTTCCATAAAACTGTAGAACAGAAAACACATGACAAGAAACCTCTCAAAATTCAACCATCCTACCACAAAAGAGGCATTTTGGTAATGACTGCCACATCATTAGCCCATGCATCTGCCTTTATTTCTGTGTATTTAATAGTTCATAAAAGTAAAAATTTCCTAAGGCTCAAGAATCAGAAGAAGTTGTAAAGTGGCGTCCCATGGCTAGCTTTCCTCTGTCTCTGGTTTCGCATCTCTGATACTTGAGTGTAATTTATATGTGGTTAATGTGAAAATGTGAATCACCTCAAACTGAATGATTTGCTTATTTTGAGAGAGAGGAGGTTATGCTTTTCACTTGCTAAATTATTTTGATATTTTAACTCATTTTTAAAACACTGATATAGCCATAAAATTATTACTTATAGGGTGGTGAATGTTGGAATCTTATGACCTAATAGTAACACAAATTCAACAAAATTTAAAATTCCCACTCCTATGCATTTCTATCAAGAGCAAATAAAACAAATATCCTACAGCTGGCCTAGAAACATGAAAATAAGAAACTCAGTTTATACACTACAATTTACATTTAATCTAAGGATTGGTATTACTATATTATAAAAGTTGGTATGATTGTTACTGTAATTAGCAAAGATGGTTAATGTATTCCTGTACCTTCCGCGTCCCACCTTGCGACCATGGGGTCCTCAAAAAAGGTCACTTTCTCCTGCACCTGCAGCGTGACTTCGATAGGTGGAAAAGCATTTTCTGCCTCAAAGTCTTCCGTGCCTTCTGGAGGATATGTAAACTTCTGCAATCCCTCCTTGAGTATCTTTTAAAAATGACCACACCACCACCAAGTCAGACAGTTAAAGGTGTAACTTTTACTAAATAAGCCATATAATTTTTCACAAGCACTGCAGTTTGGTCCCACGTATCTATACATGGACTAACCAAATTTCACAACAAAACAAAGATAAATGACGGGGAAACTTGCCCAATTCGAATGTAACTGTAGAGCTCCCTGTGGGGCAGGTTCTGTGACAGAGGACATCAGTTTATTCCTCTGAGAAATCCCACAAAACCTAGACTCGGACTTATCAGAGAAGATAACTAAGACTTGGAGAACTTAAGTAATTTGCCAAAGGTCGCAACATGACTTTGAGACAGCACGAGCCGTTATATGGGATGACAAATCATATGTTCTAGGTAAGGACATGTGCTTATTCAGGAAAGTGTAGACAACCTTTTGTTAAATGGAGTAATGAATATAGAAAAATACAGTACACAAACAGCAAGGTTTCCAAATTCCCAGAATGAGAGAGATTTGCACATTATCTGAAAGCAGCAGACTAGGGAGATTGCTCATGGGCTGGGGCGGTAGCTCAGTAGAATAAGCACTTGCCTGGCAAGTACAGGGTCCTGAGTTCAATCCCCAGTACTGGAAAAAAAAAAAAAAGAAAGAAAGAAAAGAAGAAGATAAAAAAATATCAAATAGAGAAAAAATTCTAGAAAAGGTAGATATCTTTTTAAAAGGCTTTGGAGATAGAAGTGGTTGTGCGTGCCTGTAACTTTAGCCCTTGGGAAGCTGAGGCAGGAAGATCACTGTGAGTTCAAGGCCAGCCTGGGCTATACAGTGAGACTCTGCCTAAAAATAACCTTGGGGAGAAAAGGAGAGGGATCTTTTTCACAGGAGAGACACTCAGGTATGAATGCCTTGGGTGCAGATGCAGAACATGGGGCCGTGGAGAACAAAGCTTAAGGACAGGAATAGATTTCTTGGAAACCCTAGCTTGGGTATGGACAGTCTTGAAGGCCTCCCTTCATCAGAAGGAGGTCTTCCCTAGTCTGGCCCTTGTTCTCTGGGTGTCCTTCAAGTATGGAAGGCAGATTCAAAAGGATTCTTTAAAGTAGTTCTAGCCAAAAATGTTTCCCTTAGGCTTTCTCTAATAAATGCATTTGCATTTGTGGAGAGATATTATCATTTTTTCCCCTTTCTCTTGGAGAAAAAGAAAACACCACTCATACATGTAAAGTCCACAAAGAGATATATGGTATTATCTATGTGTTAATTTTTACTGGAGAAGGAACTAGGGGGTGAAGTGTCTATAAAGACTCTGGACCAGAGTTGAGAATACAGCTGTAAATGTAGGGATGCAACTCAGTCCTTTTGGGACAGGATTGGGGGATTGAGAAGAAACTGGTAATCTGCCCATGCGTTGAACGACAAGGGAGAGGCAGGAGAGTGAAGCCACACTGAGGTTAAAACAAACCAGGTCAACACTGCTCAGGTGTTGCTACTCCTGGGACAGGCGTGTGAACTCCTCGATAGCGGGCGCACGTGGTGCTGTCAGCAGCAGCCGTGCTGCCCCGTGTTGCCTGCGCACTGACAGGATTGGCATGGCTCAGCCTCTTAACACGCATGTGAATTATGTGAGGAGCCGTTCAAGGACAGATCCAATAGGCCTGAGGCCACCCAATGAGCATGCAGTTCTTAGACATTTCAAGATGATGCTCATGTTGATGGTGTGGCTCTGCAGATTCAAGGACCACACTTTGTGCCTCAAGGGTTCAGCTCAGAATGAGTCGTCAGGGAGTCTGTGGCTCAAGCACCAATCGCTGAGCTTCACTTTGGAGTTTCTGACTCAGTTTGAGGCCGGGCTCGTGAAGTTGCATTTCTAGCAAATTCCCAGATGATGTGAGAGGTTGCCAAGGGGTCACATGGCGACAGCCAGAGATCCAACCAGTCTGCAGAAGGCTGTCTCTAGGAAATGCCTCCTGCCACCTCTGTTTGCACATGAAGTTGAACCTGAGAGCCCACACCTGCTCAAATGTATACATACAGAAGTTTTAGCTCCAAGAGCAGGATGGTTTCATCAGAGCTTATTGGCCCAGAAGACTGAAAATATGCACCTCCTGGCCTTTTACCAAGAAAGCCTGTCAACATCTGATCTACATTAGCGAGACCAAATCGGCATTGCCAAATATTAATGCTGTAGGTTTACAGTTTCCATACTGTAGTCTTAAAATTCACATTTTAGATTGGTAGCATTCCTGTACACAAATAAGCTGACTGAGAGAAATGGGAGAACCACACCTTTTATGATAGCATCCCAAAATGAAATACTAGGAAATTTAGGTAATGAAGTAAAAGGATTTGATTCAGCTATTTTTAATACCTATAAATTCAAGACAGCTTAAAATTGCATTTCTCACCTGCATTGCCTTGCTTAAAACATGGTCAAAGCTCATTTGACATTATCTGAAATAGGTAAAAACACACAGGGAAGCTATTTGGCTTATAGGATTGTATTAAAGGATTCCCATACCTCCACTATCATCCAGCCTCTCATTGGTTTACACTGCGGGGGAAGCTCCAAAATATCCAAGTGATACACGCCACCCAGGATCGTGAACTGGCACAAATCCACCTCTTTTTGTTCAGAGATGTCTGGCTTTTCAGGAGCATTCTTTATCAGGTCCAACTGTGCTAAAGTTAACCAAATTAATGTAGTTTCTAAATAAATAGGAAAGGAAATATCATAACTCCTAAATCTTTTCAAAAAGTGTTTAACTTAGAATTATTCATTGATTGATGGGCAGATGGGCTGTTTCCAGGATCTATCTAACCCTCCTAAGAATAGGAAAGGGAGAAGGTAAGTTCTCATTTGTATATAACATGATACTCTATTTAGAAGATCCCCAGAGACTTTTGGATTTAATAACCAAATTCAGTAGTATAGCTAGACACAAAGGCAACACTCAAAAATCAATAGCATAACTGTACATAAATAAGTCACTGAGAGAGAAATTAGAGAAACTACACCTTTCACAATATCATGCATGCAAAAAACAAAATACTTAGGAATCAATCTAGTGAAAGAAGTAAAAGATCTTTACATTGAAAACTATAGATGGTGGTTTTCTGAAAATGGAGATCAAAGAAGATATCAGAAAATGGAAAGATATCCCTTGTTCTGGGGTTGGAAGAGCCAACATAGATAAAGTGGCCATATTCCCAAACTTAGGATTCAGGTTTAATGCAATCCCCATAGCATACCTCACAGAATTAGATAAAACAGTTCGGCTCTGGGAAGATGGCTCAGTAGAATAAGCACTTCCCTGACAAGTGCAGGGGCTGAGTTCAATTTCCGGTTACACACACACACACACACACACACACACACACACACACAAAGTCACTCCTAAAATGCATTTGGAACCAGAAGAGGCCTAGAATAGCAAAGGTAATTCTGGGCAAAAAGGCAAGGTAGGTGGCAGCACAATTGCTGACTTGAAATTATACTACAAAGCTGTGGTGATCAAAACAGCATGGTACTGACAAAAAATAAAATAGAACAGACCCAGGGATTAATGGGGCAGTTTAGAAGATGTAAACATGTCTCCAAACACTCTTAGCTTACACTTGACAAAGAGGCCTCCTTCACTGGAAGAAAGATACCTGCTTTAATAAATAGTGCTGAAAAAACTGGCTTTGCATATGCTGAAGACTATTACTGAACCCATATCTATCATCATGTACTAAACTAAAATAGAGAAGGGTCAAAGATCCAAATTTTACAAACCAGCAACAATCGACTGGAAGATACACTAGGTAGAACACTTGAAGACATTAGAATAGGCAAAGACTTAATAAACAAAAACCTAATCACATAGGAATTATCACAAAGAATTGACAACTGCTACCTCTCTAAAAGTTTTTACATAGTAAAAGAAACCAGCAAGAGCCAGAGAGATGGCTCAATGGAATAAGTGCTTCCCTGGCAAGCACAAGGGCCTGAGTTCAATCCTTGGTTCCTCCAAAAAAAACCAGCAACCGAAAGAAGAGATAACCCATACTCTGGGAAAAAAATCTTTGCCAGTTGTTCCTCAAAGAATTAATACTCAGAATATATAAAGAACTCAGAAAAAACAGAGACTGCCAATGTAAAGACCCATTCCAAAATGACCATCTGCAATGAGTACACTTAATGAAAAAGCAGAAATGACAAACATACGGAAAAAAAATGTTCACCATCATGGGTCATTTGAGAGATGTAAATTCAAACAATGCTGAGATTCTATCTTAGTCCAGAAAGAATTGCTACAAGGAACCAGCCAATAACAACTACTGATAGGGATGTGGGGAAAAGGAATCTGCCAGTGGTGTGTGGGGTGTGGACTGGCACAGGCACTGTGGAAATCAGTGTGGAGATTCCTCCAAGAACTAGGACTGGAGGTCCCACTGAGCCCAGCTATTCCCCTGCCTGGTATCTTCCTGAGAACATTAAAGGCAGCACACCACAGTGACACAGGCACACCTATGGTTATGGCAGCACAGTTTGCAGTAGCTCAATCTGGAAACAGTCTAAGTGCCCATCAGTGGAGTACTCCTTTCCACGAAGAAAGACAAACTTGAGACATTTCTAGGTAAATAAGTGCACTTTGCGAACATACTGTTCAGTGAATTCCATTGAACACCCATGTTCAAGTATCACAGTTTCTCTGGCGGCAGAAACTCAAAGTATAAGGAAGGGCCAAAGTGTACAATAAACATTGTGAAATAGGAAGAAAGTGTTCCAATGGAAGAGGACCAAGGGACGGGGTGCTGGGGAAAGGAAGGAAGGAAAAAGAAAAGAGAACAGAAGGAAAAATGAAAGCAAAGCTTTTTAAATAAGGAGAGGAAGAAGGGCTTGAGGGGAAGAGGATGGGCAAAAAGAATCAAGACATACTGTGTACAGGTACAAATTTCCTACGATAAGTCTTATCAATATGTACATCTAAAATGTACCAACAAAATTAATTTTCTTAAGCCAAAGAAATAGAATGAGCAAGTAAATCTACCAGCACTGCTTATCTCAGGGGAGAGACTATGAAGAATTTTTCCTTTAGATTTCTGCAATGCCTGGAGTTTTATTTTCATAATGACCTTGTGTGACTTTTGTGTGAAGAAAATCTCAATAAAGTTGAACTCTGAAAATGCAGTTTAGAGTACCTTCTGCAACGGATTCACTTAATAATTTCATTTCCAGTTCCTCATTCATGGCTTTCGATTCTTTCTTGATAGAAGTCTGCAAAGGCAAAGATACCACAATTACCACACAAAAAAGCTAAAACAGAGGGCAGACTGTTGTCACCCTCAGTGCCTACTTCATGCTGGAGTCATCCTGCGTCCTGGGTCCCTTTTCCTATAGCTGTCACCTGAATTCCAGGGCCCCACACTGATATTTGTTATGGCACAGAAGAGGAATAGTACAGTAATCCCTATTTTGTGGTTTGACTTTCGCGGATTCACTGTTTCACAGTTTTTCAAAAGTACTGAACTAAATTATTTATTATGGGGGATTTTGCGGTATCACACAGTATACATATGTTGTTAAAATGACACAGGTTTATGACTTTAGAAAATGGTGAAGAACACTAAAAGCATTTCTAAAAGTGTGGGAAAGGCTTATAAGAGTGTGGCAAGGGTTTATAAAGCTTTAAAATTAATAGTAAAATAAATATAACGTCACTGATTTCCACTTATCACAGGAATGTCTAGAATGTAACCTCCGTGATAAGCGAGGGACCCCTGTAACTTCAAAAGCAGACATGCACAGCTCCACTAAGGTTCCCTAGCCTTCCCAGGTTCCCCCACTGAAAGCCCTGGAGTGTGAAGCAGAGAACAGTAGGAAGCAGTGTGAATTCGATGTACTATTTAGGCTTTCCAGATGGCTAAATAGAGGTATTGAGTTTTCACCTTGTTCCACAGAAAGACTGTTCAAGGAACAGGTACAGGGCTGCACTGGCAGGTGGGCATGGGAAGACCTTGCCCACCAGGAGAGAGCCCACAGCCTTACAGATTATAGACCTCCTGGGGCAACCCAATTAGAGAAAACAACCACTCCTGCCATCTTCACTCCACAGTCAAGGCCAGGAAGTGTTTCCCTATTGCCTGCTGTGACAACATTAGAAGAGACAATCACTGCAAATCCTCAGTGTGGCATCAACTGGGAATCCCAGCTACTGCGAACTCACAAAATCCTGGAAGATTTGCAGGATGCTTAGATGAGCTATCCAAAATCTGCAAACGGCCCAGGAAGAAAGAACACCATGGTTTCCCTGGGGAGTGAGGCAGGGTGGCCTTGTGCAGGGACTGGTTTCCTGCGCTGCCGGTCCTACACACATGGCCAGGAGGCCCTCCCGGGAGCCTCGCCGGCTCTGGCCATGTCTGTTCCTCTCCTGGCCAGGACCACAGTGAAGCATAGCAACACAGGCAGGATCCCAGGGGTGGCGCGCAGTAGGAGCACTTGAGGTACACCTGAGTCCCTGCTGCTCCCACCATGGCTGCCACCCTCGCCACTGCTAGGCTGACCACCCACTGCTGGTACAGCAAGGTGTGGGTGTCACCGAGAGGAGTTATGGCTCCTGCTAACGCCTTTCTGTCATGAGGAGCTGGATCCACGCTGCTGTCCAGTAGAACTGTTTCACGCTCTTTACCGTGACAGGTGTCACCAGTGTCACAGGCCCTTACTAGCAGCTGAGCTGGCATCAGTGGCAACTAAGGGAAACCCCATAAGCCCATGGAGGCCACCACCCTGGTGCAGCCAGGAGCAGCTGCAGAGTGAGTGCCACGTTCTGCTGTCTACACCACACCTGACTGAACAGTTAGTGTCTCCCACTCTTACGTGGCACATAGCTTCATCCAGTTCCTGTGATCCTGATGCCACACAGACTGTGCCAAAACTCACAAGTCACAGCCAAAGAAGTTACAGGGAATCTATGTTATGGTGCCCAGCTGGAAAGGAAACCACAGTGCACAGTCAAAACACTACCCCACAACGTATGTTGAGAAAGCCATAAGGCAACCCCATAAAAGTGATAGTGACATTTCATCCGCTAGATATGCAAATCTCCACAGAGGAACACGAGAAATACAACACAGCACGGTAGCACAATAGCTCCAAAAGCTCACAACACTCTAGCAATGTAGTCCAAAGAAATGAACACAGATGAAATGCCTGATCAAGAACTCAGAAATGAATGAGCTGAACACAGCGTACACACCTGGAACCCCAGCACTCTGAGTACTCTGTGAGGCTGAGGCAGAAGGATCTTGAGTTTTAGAAGACCGAGTCTCAAAATAAGAAATAAAAAAGGATAGAGATTTAGTTTGCTATAACAGACAGCCCTGAATTAAATTCTCAGCACTACCAGAAAACAAAACAAAAAAATAAACCAAAACCCAGAAAAACAGTTGAATGAAATTAGCAAGATAACACAGAATATGAATGAGAAATTCTGAAAAGAGATAGAAATTTTGAAAGACATCTTGAACACAAGTGAGGATGACAAAGGAGACCCTGTATCAAAAAGCTCAGAAACAGACTATATCAAGATAGACAAAGAATATTTGAGCTTGAATAGAGAGAGGTCTTTTGGATTATCCCAGCCATAGAGGGTAGGAGGAGGCAGGGATGGAGTAGGTGGGGTTAGAGCATTTTCAACCACAGGAACACGATAAAATCAACTAACATCCACATCTTTGTAATCCCCAAAGTCAGTAAGAGGAAAGTTAAAATAGGAAATGCATTCAATAAAATAGCAGGAAACATCCCTAACCTGGAAAATGCCTAGGCATCATGTAGAAAGGGCTTATAGAACTCCAATAGACACAGCAAGCTCCTGCGCCATACGGCAGTCAAAATGTCAAAAGTGCAAGACAGACAACTCCAAGCTCTGCGGGAGTGCCAAGTCACGCTGAGTGATAATCCCTTAGGATAAGAGTGGATTTTGGAGCAGAAATATAAGCCAAGAGGGAAAAGAATGATGCATTCTATGCCCTGAGAGAAAATAATAGCTGACCAAGTTCACTATACTTAGTAAGGTTAGCCTTCAAAAGTGAAGGAGAAACAAGTAGTTCTAAAATAAAGAAAAACTTGGTCAGGCATGGTATCCCACCTGCAATCCCAGGATTTGGAAGACTGTGACAAGAGCTTCGCTGTGAGTCTGAATCCACCGGAGGCCATACAGTGAGACTTTGTCTCAAAACAAACAAAATCCACAACAACAAAAACAAAAGTGAGAAAATTCTTGACCAGCAGGCCAGGCTTCTGAAACCATTTTTTTTTGGTCACCAGCTCAGCCTGCCTAGGGCTGGTGAGTCCTGTGGTGCCAGAGATTGAACCTCTGTCCTTGTTCTTGCTTAAGCTTGCCCAAGAAGGCTGAACTATCTTGCACCCATACAGAAGACTTTTTAGGGAGTTTTTCAGACAGAAATGAGAGATCATCCCAACATCGTGTGAAAATATGAATCCCATTGAAAGAGTAAATAGATGAAAGAAAAATAAAACACACTGGCAAACTCAAGGGGCTGAGTTCAATCCCCTGCTCTGCCCCCCAAAAAAAGAAAAAACAATGAAACATCAACACAGCAAATCATCAAACTATGAAGATGAATGAGAAAGGAAAAAAGTCCCCACAAGATTTAAAATAGTTGGAAGGAATCAACAAAATGCCAGGAATAAATATGTATTTATTCAATAACCTAAAATGTAAATAAACTAAATTCTCCCTATTAAGAATACAGATGGGCTGATTAAATTCTAAAACAAGAGCAAACTATGCCATGTATAAAAAACTTAGAGGCTGGGGAGATGGCTCAGTGCAATAAGCGCTTCCTTGGCAAGTGCAAGGCCTTGAGTTCAATCCCTGGTTCCGCAAAAAAAAAAAAAAAAAAAAAACTTAATAAGGGTAACTTGGATAATTGTACTGCTGATTTTTGCTGATCTACTGAAAAGAGTAGTTAATGCTAAATTTTTTCCTCTTTAATTTTTTGACCAATTTTGCATGCTTATATCTGGTATATAAGCTGAACAACTAATTTGAAGACAACAATATGTAATATATCAGCCATTATTGAATTACTGTCATTTTACTAAAATTACTAAATTTTGTTTTTTTTTTTTACTATTTTTTTATTCTCTTAAAAAAAAAAATCAAAGGGCCAGATATACAGCTCAGAGATACAGCACCTGCCTGGCAGGAGTGAGGTTTTAGGTTCACTTCCTGATACAAAAAAATAAATAAAAAGCTTAATAAGATATAGGCTGAAAATTGAAGAATGGTAAATGGCTACACATTTGGTGCTCACTCTGGTTTAGATACTGAGTATCCCCAAAAATTGATGGGTGAGAGCTTGGGCCACCTGGCAGGCACTATGACCCTTTAGCAGGAGGGATCTTCTAAGGGTGCTTAGGTATTGGGTACTGGGGGACTCTGGCTCCCTTTTATCTTTAATTTTTTCTTATTGCTATAAAGCAGCAGTTTGCTCCTGCCCCCAGAGGCCTGAAAGCAAGGCGTCTGCCTTGTCATGCATGGAATCCCTCAACCATGAACCCAAAGAAATCTTTCCTCTTGCCAAGTGAATTGTCTCGGGTAATTTGTTTCATTGTTGAAAATCTAATGCAGGGTAGAAAATAATATTCTGAGATGTGGTGTGATGTTTTGGCCTGCTGAGCATTTGGAAACTAAAAGTTCTAAGGCCAGTGAGATAGCTCAGTGGACTAAAGCACCTGCTTAGGCAAGCACAGGGACTGTGGTTCAATCCCTGGCGCCACATGACATGAAAGCCCTGCCCCTCCGGGCAGCCAGAGCTGACCACAGAGTCTGGGCGTGGTGGTGCATGTCTGTAATCCCAGGAATGGGGAGACTGAACCAGGAGGGTCGCTATGAGTCTGAGTTGTGTAGTGAGACCCTGTACCAAATAAAGATTTTAAAAAATTTAAAATAAATCCATACAAAGAACTTTATAAAGCGTAGTAGAGTGAAGGATTACTTTGTCAAGAACTGGGGCTTGAAGTTAATTTTGCGAAAGAGTATGTTCCGGTAACACAGCTGCTGTAGGAAGTTCCCTGAGAAGGGTCAGTTCCCCAATTTGCTCAAGTGAAACAGACAGATTAACAGAAAAATACAGAAATTAAGGTACAAAGGAGAACAAATGTGAAACTTGAAAGGTGATTAAAGCTTAAATACCCACTTCCCAGAGGACAAAGAAATGAGGGGTGGGAGAAAGTTAGAGAGGAACCATGGATGGTTTCATGGGGGTTGAATGTGCTACAGAGTCCAAGAGACCAGAGAGGGAAGCAGGAAGGTTTTAGCAGGTGTACACCTGGTTCAGTGGGACCTCTGTCCAACATACCTGAGAGCCTTAAACAAAGAACAGCCCCAGCTCTTACACATTTGGCCAAGGGCAGTGGCCTTTGACCCAGAATATGTGGGCAAGCAGACAGAGAACAAAGGCAGCTTATTAAGATGTGACAGTTGTGTGTCTTGGTGGCCCTGCTTAGGCAAAGCAGGATGTCATGGGAACAAGAGGTTATCAAATTTTTACCTACAGGGACAAGAGTTACTGCTTTTATCTGTGTTAGGACAAAGAACAGCTGTAGAGAAGAAAAAGGTTGGAAGCTTGACTCGCTCTTCTAAAGTCTTGCTTCAAATGGGCCCGGGGGCAGTCGGTAGTTCCAGACTGAGCTCGCTGGTCCCTGCTCGGCTGTTTGATTTCTGGCACCTTCCTCTGGGCTCCGACTTTCCTTTTCCTGGGTTCGTGAAATTTCAATGAGAGGACCACAGGTAACCACGTTCCTTTTTTCAGACTTGGTCCAAGATGTGTATAGACTAGGGAACCTTGCAGGAAGCTCTCCCTGCACTTGGGCTGGAGGGGCAGTCGCTGCTTTTGGTTCTGCAGTATTTTCTTTTTTTTTTTTTATTTAATTTTATTGAGAAACAAATAGCAATAAGACATTTCAAAACCGATTGGTAGGACAGTTTCAATAATTAATACATTGCATATTGTTGTCTTCATAGTGGTTATTCATAGTATAAGATGCAGACATGATATCCAGATAAACACTATTAGTACAAGTCTTTCTTCTCATTGAATTAAGTAGCTGTATATCCTTACTATTTTGTATACACAGATACAAAATGGTTCTTCATTTGTATCCCCTTTTTTGTTTAGTTTTGTCAGAGATGGGTATTTCATTGCCATTTAAATATAGGTCCTTAGATCTTTTTTAAAAAATATATTTGGTTGTCACAGGGTCTCACTATGCAGCTCAGACTTGCAGTGATCCTGTTTTCAGCTCCCCCAGTGTTGGAATTACAGGCCTTTGGCCTGGTTTTGGTGGCTGGCATAACACACATCAGGATTCTGGGGCCAGCACAGCATGTGGACCCAACCCAGATCCTTGCGCTTGCTAGGCAGGCACTTAGACCACTGAACTATCTCACAGCCCCTCCTTGTACTTATTGACAATAAAGCTAAAATGTATTTTCTTCAGGCTAGGTACGGTGGTCCACACCTGTAACTCCAGTACTCAGAAAGCTGAGGCATGAGGATCACTGAGTTCCAGACCAGGCTGGGCTACACAGTGATTTCAAGACTACCCTGAACTACATAGATAGATCCTGTCTCAAAAATTAAGTTTCTTCTTTATTCATATTTTTATCATGTTTTATATCTAGTCATAGAAGTAAATTTCCTCCATAATTTTAACAAAATTGGCCATTTTCCATGTATTCTCTTCTAGGTAAACTTTAACAGTGTTTTATCAAAGCTCAAAAATCACCAATTGGAATTTTGAGTTGCAGTGTCCATAGGTTTATAACAAACTATGATAAACTCCATGACATTGCAGTTATACCACGAGCTCTTTTCTCACACTGGCCAGCAAAGCCCTGCTTCTTCTGCCACCTTCATCATACCACCACGACACAGCCTGTCCTTGTGACCCCTCACACCTCAGCCCATCATCTTTCTTCCTGGCCCTCATTTCTCCCCTGCAACCTTTGCTGTCACAGTGCCATAGGAATAGCTTCACTTTCATCATTAGTGAAATCCTTCCTGTCATCTGGGTCTTAGCTTGAATACCACCCTCATCAGAGCAGTCCATCTAACGTGGCCACCTGCTTCATTTACACATGGCGGGTGTTGCTGTTGGTATCTGCTACTTTTTAAATTTTTTTGTTGGTTTCTCCTGAATTGAATGTAAATTATGACTGCTTGTCCTTTCGCCATGGTCTCCTGGGGGTCAGAATGGTGCCAACAAGTACTTGTTGAGTATAGCAAGATGAATATGGTTGAGGGCATGACTATGGAAGAGGACTGACAATTTCAGTGTCTGGAAGGATGGAGGCTGTTGAATCCCAGAGTGTTTCATGCTTTTACACTGGCTATTAGTATGGCTTTTTAATTTGCCCGCAATCATGCCAAGGAATCCCCAATCTGTAAGGTATTTCATGGCTCTATATCTGTCCCGCTGAGCAGAATACCTTATTTCACTTCTTTAAAAACCTCCATGGCCAAAACAAAAGACTCAGCCCACATAATGCTACCATGTCAGAGAAGACTCTCTTTGTCCACTTGTTTTTACTCTAGATTAATTTTATCTCTTAGTCTTCGTTCAAAATCTCTCACTGTACATATCGTTCATTAACTATTACTCTTCTCTGTAAGACTGTGAATTCCTTATAGGAGGTACTTAATATTTGAACAATATAATCTTTTTTTTTTTAGACAGGGTCTCCCTGTGCAGTTCAAACCGGCTTGAGCTCACTTTGTAGCCCATGCTGGTCTCAAACTTGAAACAATCCTCCTGCCTCAGCCTCCCAAGTGCTGGGATTACAGGTGTGTACCATCAAGCCTGGTCTCTAATATATAATTTGTATGTTAAGTCTTGTATCTTTTTAGAGTATCTTAAAGACAGAGTCTACTTATAACATGAACTTTAGGGTTTGAAGCCAGATGTGGTAGCATGTGATTACAGCTCAGTATTCAAGAGGCTGAGGAAGGAAGATTTCCAAGAGTCTGAGCCCAGCCTGGGCTTCACAGTGAGTCTGAGGTCAGGCTGAATTACACAGTGAGACCTTGTTTCCAAAAACAGCGATGGTGCCAGGCATGGTGGCGCATGCCTGTAATCCCAGCACTCGGGAGGCCGAGGTAGGATTGTTGTGAGTTCGAGACCTGCCTGAGCTACAAAGTGAGCTCAAGGCCAGCTTGAACTGCATAGTGAGACCCTGTCTCAAAAAGACAAAAAAAAAAAAAACAAAAAAACAAAACAAAAAAAAAAAAACAGCGATGGTGATAAAAACAGCATGGTTCTGGCCAAAATTATTATTATTAATAATAATAATAATAGACCTAAGGATCAATGAAACAGATTAGAAGATGCAGAAATAACTCCAGACACACACAGCCACCATATCTTTGACAAAGGGGTCACCTTCACTGGTAGAAAGGTGGGGTCTTTAATAAATGGTGCTGGAAAAACTGGCTTTCCATATGCCAAAGACTAAATCTAAGACCGTATCTCTCACCACATACTAAACTAAAATTAAAAATGGATGAAATGTCCAAAACATGAACACTAAATCTGCTGGAAGATAGAATAGGTAGAACTCTTGAAAACATTGATGCAGGCAAAAACGTTATGACCAAAAACCCAACCCCACAGGAACTATCACAAAGAATCAACAACTAGGATCTCATCTTATTAGAAAGGGTTTACACAGCAAAACAAAATACCCCCCAAACTCAAAACAAAGCAACAAACAACAACAAAACAGCAACAGAGTGAAAAGGCAGCCCAGACAGTGGGAAATTTTTTTCCATATGTTCCTTAGGCAAAAGATATAAAGTAAAAAATAATATTGATAAAAATCAATCTTCCCAAATTAAAAGTCCCAATCTAAAAATGGCCATCTAAAATGAATAGATACTTCTGTGATGAAGAAATAGAAATGGCAAATAACTATATGAAAAAATGTTTAGCATTACTGGTAATTCAACAGGTGCCCATGAAAACACCACCAAGACTGCATCTAACCCCGAAAAAATGGCTTTTATCAAGAAATCAATAACAAATGCCAGTGGGTCTGTTGGACAAAGGAACCCTTCTCTCTGGTTGGTTGGGAATGTAAGCACCTGGTCTCATGCTCACAGAAATCCACATGGAGACCACCCAGCTAGTCTCCTTTATAGTATCTTCCTCAGAGAATTAAAAAGTATCAAGGCTGGATGTGGTGGTGCACACCTATAATCCTAGCTGACAGACTGAGAAGCTGAGGAAGGAGGATCACCAAGAGTTAGAGGCCAATCTGAACTACAAAGAGAGATCAAGTCTAGCCTGAACTACAAAATATAACCCTATCTCAAAAAAAAAAGAAGTAAAAAAGAAAAGGGAAAAAATATCACACCAATGTTTATAGCAGCATACTTTATCTTGAAAATAGCCCAAGTGCCCATCAATCAATGAATGAGAAAGAAGGTAAAGGTTTTTAATAGAGTACCACTCTGCCATAAAAGAGGATAAACTTGAGACATTTTTGGCAAGTAAATGCTCTTAGAAAAAAGCAAATTGGTCAAGCAATGACCATGACTTATCCACATGGCTGACACAGACAAAGGATCTACAAACTGTGGTACAGGGTCTCAGGATAAATCCTGAGGGAAGTTGATTGACCTTAATCAGATACAAAAGCTATAATTCTTGTTGCATAGGTCTTGCTTTGTCTTGGTCTTAACCATCCAGCAGAAAAGTATTAAACCAAACTATAAGAAGTAAAACCATATTATTATGCTGAGCTGTAAAGGACTCAAGTCAACAACTTCTGACACTGCCAGACATACAAAAAAACCCAATACTATTATGGACTACTGGACTATTTGGGACTATTTTGCTGAACTCACACACCTATAATATTTAATTGACAAAACTAAACAAAAAAGGGGATACAAATGAATGACCATTTTGTATCTGTATATTCAAAATGGTTAAGATAGATATAACTACATTCTCTTAATTCAATGAATAGAGGCATCTGCTCTAATAAGTGTTTGTAAATAGAATATCATGTCTGCATCTTGTACAACAATTAACCACTAAGAAAACAATATGCAATGTATTAATTATTGAATCTGTTCTACTAATTTGCTTTGAAAATGTTGCCTTGCTATTTGTTTCTCAATAAAAATTTGAAAAAAAGAAATCATACTCTTAGGAAAATTAATCAGACACATGACAAAATATCGCATTGTTTCTCTGATGTTAGAAACTGGACGTGTAAATAAGGACAAAATGTATGGTAGATTCTGTGAAACAGGGAGATGATGTTGCAATGAGAAGAGGAGCTAGGGTGGGGCCCTGGGGGACAGAAGGAAGGGTGAAAAACAAAAGACCCAAAGGAAAGAAAGCAATCTTTTTTTTAAATAAGGAGGGAAAGAAGGGTTGAAGTGAGGAGAATAGGGGAAGAAGAAGAAAGATCTATGATGTACAAATACAAATTCCCTGAGGTGAGTGTGATCATTACCTATATTTAAAATAAATCAATAAGGATGGACCATTCTGTGTTTGTATAAACAGAACAATTAGGAAAAATATGTAGCTGCTTCTGCGTAATTCTATGAGAAGAAAGATTTGCACTAATAGTGTTTTGACAGGCTGTCCTGCCTGCTTCTTGTACTATGGATAACCACCAGGAAGATAACAATGTAAAAAGTATTAATTATGGCAACTGTACTGTAATTCAGCTTTAGAAAAGAAGATAGGTATACAGCTACATTCTCTTCATTCAACAATTAGAGGGATCTGCTCTAATAGTGTTTGTAAATAGAATATCATATATGCACCTTGTACAACAAAAAACCACTATGAAAACAATATGCAAAGTATTAATTATTGAATCTGTTCTACTAATTTGATTTGAAACTGTCTCATTGCTATTTGTTCTTCAATAAAATTATGGAAAATTTAGAAAATCATTTAAAAATATATCAATAAAATTAATTTTAAAAGTTTTCAGACAAATGGAAAAATAGCTCAAAACAAATATTCATGTAATGCGCCTTATAGCACTAAAATACTTCTGAAATTATCATTGCAAACATCATCAGTAGTATTGTATACTTAAACTAAGTACTTCTAAATGTTTCCTGTATAACCTAGAATACAATATTGTCTATTTAAGGTAATGAAGATATGGTATTAAGAGCCCTCTAGTGGCAAAATTCTTAGTAGGCCTTCAAAAAGGAAAGCCTACATACTCTAAGAAATTTTTAAAATAAAGTATTAGGGGTTGGGGGGATAGCTCAGCAGAGGGCTGGAGAGATGGCTCAGTGGAATAAGCACCTCCCTGGCAAGCACAAGGGCCTGAGTTCAATCCCTGGTTCTGCAAGAAAAAAATAAGGTATTAAGCATTTTGGTTGTGATTATCTTACATATAAAACCAACCCAGGTATCATGGGCCATAAATCACTTCTTTATTGCATCATATTTTCCATGTAGTCTCCAAAGTCATTATATAAATAAGAAATGGAATATTTATAAATTAAAAATCATGAAAGCAATAAAAAAATTTAGAGTAAAGAGGAGCTTCTAAAACAATCAAAACATGGTCTGTCTACTAATATTACAGGTAATCACTAATTTACATGCACACACATAGAATTTCCTGCATATTTATGCAGGTTTTTAAAATGCTGACTTTTTTAGAAAAAAAAAAAAGAGGATAAAACAGCTTTAAAACAACATTAGAAATGATATAGAATTTCCACTAAACAAGATGATATGAAATCAACACTGTTCGGCGTATTGCACATTGCCACCCTCGAATTAGCTGCTGAGAACACCAAATATAAGCACGTAACGCTGGCCCAAAAAAAGGAAAAAAAAAATTAAGCGTGAACTGTTCCTTTAAACAGACCAGCAGAAATCTGCAGTGATTATCCAGCCTGTCCATGTGAATTCCTATACCGATGTCTCCTTTCCTTCATCCCAGTTGGCCCTTCCCTAATCCAGAAGGCACAACAGGTCCCGTGAAAAGGAGCATGCTGACATTTGCCCCACATGAAAACAGCGTTATGAATGGGTTAGGGCTATAACCATGCCTTCCTGCCTGCAGATTTATATGAATGCAAACCCAGCCATAAATACAGCTGCAGACACAGATTGAAGTGCGATTCAAAGAGCGAGTGTCCCCTGAAGCTAGGGGTGTGGTGGGGTGGGGACAATCTGCCTATCACCAAATCCGTGACCAGAATAGGACAGAGAAGGGAGGGACCCAAGAGGCCCTCAGGACTCCTTCAGGAAGAGAAAGGTCTCCAGCCTGCTCAACTCCAGAGGGAAGCATCTATTTAATCGCAGTATCTTTAACCACAGGAGAATTCTGAGGGGCATAGCCAAAGCAGTGATTGAATTCCCTGTAAGGGCAGATGGCTTTAGTAGGTTGCTTACAAAAAATCAGACTCAAACCAGGGGTTGCTCTTTGTCACTTATCCTCCCATTTGTTCATTTATTCTTTTATTCAGCAATCACTGAATTTACCATTTAATCTGCCCTTTGCTAGGCACTATGACTATTAAGCTGAATTCACAGCAAAGCTCAGTGCCACAAGGCTGTCACTGCATCCCCAAGGCTGAGGCAGGAAGGTGCAAGAACCCAGCAGGTGCAGCTTGGCAGCACCGGGAGACCCCACCTCAAATTAAAAAGTAAAGTGGTGGGGGTATCTCAGCGGGAAGGCCCTGCGTTCATTCCTCAGTTCAAAGAGAAAAAGAAATTCATATCCACAAAATCCCAAATTGCTGTTTAAAAATTCTGATGGCATTAAGCAGAATGATAAGATCACAGTTCGATAGGATAGGGAGACCTTTGTGGCTGTGAATTTAGAACACGTCTAGAAAGGTGGAAGTCAGGGCACTGGAACCTCAGAGACAGCGCAAAACTGTTGAGCACAGTAGCAGGAACTCAGCATAAGCTTTTCCCTTTTTATAGCAAAACAGGAAATCTGCTGTTTCATTTCCTAGAAGGAAAATGCATGCTCAGTATCTATTTATTGAAAAGTCAAATGATACAGATGTGCAGAGAAGGAAATCACTGAACTCTACCATCGTTCAATTTATGCATGGCTTCTCCCCGGAGAGGGAAGACTGGGACCGGGCAAAGCTGGCTGGGGAGGGGGGTAGGTGGGGCTTGTTAATTACAAAATTCTGGGACACATGCGCAGAACAGACCTGCACAAGGTCGGGGAGATGGCTCAGTGGAATAAGTGCTTCCCTGGCAAGCGCAAGGTCCTCAGTTCAAACCCCGGTTCTGTTAATCAATCAATCAATCAATCAAATAGGACTTCTCTCCAGCAGGCTTTTCATAGGACATCCTAGACCTGCCTGCAGCCTTGACAAGTGGGTGACATGAAAAGGACAGTCCACACTGAGCTTTTGTCTGTGTATTCTCTCACACGGTAGCCCATGCTGTAGGGCATACTTCTTTTCATAATATCACATGGCTCAAACTTGCTCTGTAGAGCCTGTTCCGTTTCCTGCCTTCAATAAAGCGTTGCCACCATTTGTGATTGTCTTGAGCAATTCTTTGCTCAGGACAGAGAGAACCTAGAAACCACCTCCAAAGGAGATGCTAGCACCCCAGGGCCTGCCAGCAGCTGCACAATTGAAGCCCATCATTGCTTTTTTTCTTGTATTTTAGGGGAGGGCCTACAGGGTATTCAGGGTCTCACTACTAGATTGGACTCATAGTGATCTGCCTGTTTACAGCCTCCCAAGAGCTGGGATACAAGCCCATCGCCACCACACTCAGTCTCAATTACTGGCTCAGCATCCACAGGGGGCGGGGCCAGCATGGTAGCCCCTGCGATCGAAATCTGACCCCTGCACCTCCTTGCAGGCACTTTAATCCGCTGATATTTGGCCTGCCCTCCCACCACTGCTTGAAGAAGTTTCAGGCTTTCTTTCTGTGTATTCTCAAATATTTCTCCCTTCACAAGAACAAAATCATATTGCTAACTGTAACTTTAGAGTATCTTTGTACATCCTAGCCACGCATCTTTCCGTATAAAACCATAAAAAGTCCACATCATTTTGAACAACTACTAATACTTAGATGGTTTGTAATTCCTCAGTGGACATCAGTGAACATCTGGGCTTTGTGTGTGTGATTCTGGGATTGAACCCAGGGTCCTGGCTACACCCCCAGCTGCTTTCCTATTTTGAAATAAGATCTCTCTGAGTGGTTAAGTTGGTTAGGTGAACCCTGAACTTGAACTCCTGCCTCAGCCTATCACAAGTCATAGGTACATTCAGGAAGAGACAAAGACTATAAAACGTCACTCTGCTAAGAACAGTATGTGAGTGACTGAGCGTGGTGGTGCGCTTCTGTAATCCCAGCTCTTGGGAGGCTGTAAACAGGCACATCACTAGGAGACTGATCTAGTAGTGAGACCCTGAACACCCTGTAGACCCTCCCCTAAAATACAAAAAAAGAAAAAAGAACAATATGTGAAATGTTTCCTTTGTCCGTGCTGAGTAAGAGCTGATATAGTATCCTTATTCCATCATTCACCTTGGTAAGTATATTTCCACATTTTTACTGGAAGCACAAGCTAGGGATTTCTTTAAATCCAAACACAATGTGCATTTCAAATCAGAGAACTATAGTTTGCTTTGTACAAACTTTTATCTTGGGTTTTAACACTCATGGATGTTGCAATAATTCCGTAGTCTACTATCTTTCCCTTTTATTTATAGTGAGATTTAGAAATATAAATGCTGAAATCCAGTTTACCATTTCATCCATAGTTTTAGATGAAATTCTGAGAAAGAAGTCCTTCTCAGGAGAGGGAGGAGGCGGATCTGAAATTGGGATTAGCACTGCAGCTGGGATTAGCACTGAACTGGGATTGCAGTGCTAAGGGAAATTGGGATTAGCACTGGCATTTGCTGGAATCAGCACTGGGATTGGATCAAGGCTGGAATTGGATCAGCACTGGAATTGGGAGCACTGCCAATGAGAATCGTTTTGATTACAGCTTTTTAACCAAGTATTTATGGCATTTAAAAAAAAAAAGTCCTGTAATGAATCTTCTTTCATGATGGTCTTTTCATGGCTACCATGGTGTTCTAAACACTTGGATTCAAAATATTAATGGTAATTTCCATTACATAAAAGCACGTTAGCATGTCTGCAACGACATCCTTAACTGGACCTACTACCCTGCGTGTTCTGCTGAGTGCCCGGGGCAAACTGACCAGGGCACGTACACACTGCCATCAACTCAGGCACAGAGAGGTTCAAGTATCCTACCTAAGGATGACAAGTTTTTAGTGGAACACCATGCTTTAAGAAAACAAGCTGTGCAGCCGGGCATGGTGGCGCATGCCTGTAATCCCAGCACTCGGGAGGCTGAGGCAGGAGGATTGTTGTGAGTTCGAGACCAGCCTGAGCTACAAAGTGAGCTTTAGGCCAGCCTGAACTGCATAGTGAGACCCTGTCTCAAAAAGACAAAAAAAAAAAAAAAAAAAAAAAAAAAAAAAAAAGAAAACAAGCTGTGGCTTTATAAAATTCTATTCTTACCAAATCAAATGTTGAGAAAGTAAGAGTAATAAAAGATAATCCTTCAGTCATCATTTTCTATAAATTTGTATTCTATAGCATGTTTCCTTAAGTCTGAAACACAGAATATACCAAATTTACATGGCTTGAAGGCTGTCCAAGCATAATCCTAACATAAAAGTCTGCGTAGGAGGTGGGGGAGGGGAAGATGAGGAACAGAAGGCAGAGGAGGAAGTTAAAAGGCAACAAGGCACTGGAAAGAAAGTGATTTTCTGGCACTTTCTAGCTATTTCAGAGTCCTGAGAATGCTTTGAAGGGATCTAGTGACACTTACTGCATGAATACAGAATGTGCGCCTCTAAATGGGTCCTACCATTTGTACTTCAGTATCGTGTTGCGCCTCAGCTTTTATTTCTCCCTCCTGAATGAAGACGGAGCCTCTCTCTTGCGGTTTCCTCTCTTCCCTGACCTCTTGGCCGACAGCTTCTGCTGTAATCTTTGCCTCCCTTTTGAAGAGCTCCACCACGGCGGGGATGCCCTGGACCTGGGCAGAGGGCGCCAACCTGGCCCGCAGCGGAGTCACGTGATCGTAGTGCGTGTGGAGCAGCCGCAGGGCGATGTCACTTGTTGCTAATATCTTTGGAATTTCAAACGCGATTCGGGTGTTGGAGAACTTCACATTTTTGTACCTGTTGATGATTCATGGTGACAAAAGGAATTAGGAAGCCCAAGGTGTGTTGCACATTTATCCTTAAGCTGTATTTTCCTGCAGTTTTATTTCACTCCAATTTTGAGTCCCGACCGTGCCTGCTGCGTGTGCAGTTGCTGCTGGCTAATCCTTCTCAAAACACCCCTGGAAACAAGCCCACACTCCGCTCCATCTCTGCAGCCTATTCTGTCTCCTGCGCACGGCCTACCTCCTAACTCCACCTTAATATTGGTATCACACAGGGCTCCTCGCTTTTTCCTCCCAGACCCCTTCAACCCCAGACAGACAGACACACACACACACACACACACACACACACACACACACACACACACACACACTGCCCATTATCCCATCTGTGGCCTCCATTACTTCTTGAATAATTAGAGATACATAACATGAGTTTCATTTTTCCTGAGGAGAGACAGGAGGGGAAGATATTGGTGCAAACATACACAGCTACTGATGCTCAAAAGAAGCCGAATTCCAAAATATTAAGAACTTTGGCTCCTTATTGGTGATTCCCAAAAATACATTCCACCTCAGATTTTGCTCGGGGACTTCAGCCAGTTGGGCTCAATTCATGCCCAGCCATGAATTTAGCACCCTTACAACACCCATCCACCCCCTCATCATCAAAGGAAAAACCGAACTGTTCCTGTCCCGGCCCGCCAGTGTAGTAAAAGATACCAGCTAATTCTCTTAGCCCAGAGACTGTAGACCTATTTATTTGTAATTCATTTAAAACTATGCAAATTGATTTCCTTTGCTCTTTTTCTTCTCTAAAAGGGTTTATCTAAGTTTCTGGTTTAATTATAGGACTCCAGTAAATGGCACTTGGGAAATATTTTGTTTCTTCCTTTTACTAAAAATAAAAAATAAAGTTGATATTTTTTTCTGTGCCATATTATAGTCTCTTCAGAGCTGGGAGTAGAACCTCAGCCTTCTAACTTCTATTCTGCTAATTACCCTATGAAATTCATTGCCATACTACTCAATTTGAAATGTTTAAGATCAAGCAGCAATCAAGCAGTTAGGACTTTGTCACTGCATCCTTTATTCCTTTCTTGAAAATGGCTGTGGAAATATTGCATAAATCTATAAGACAATGGTAGAGAATCTATTTTTTATTCTAGAGATATAAATACAGAATTTCAAAATAAGATAGAAAATTAACAATGGTCATTTATATTGCACGTAGTTATTTTCAAAGTAGTTGCTCAGATTACCAGATACAGGCAAGTTTTTGTTGCTTTTTTTTTTTTTTTTTTAAATATTTAGTGCAAGGTCTACAGGATCTCACTACACGGATTGGACTTGTAGGGATTCTCCTGTTTTCAGCTTCTCAAGTGCTGGGATTACAGGCGTGTGCCACCACAACCAGTCTCAGTCACTGTCTCAGTGTGCACCAGGAGTGGGGCTGGCACAGGAAACCAGGATCCAACCCGGCCACTGCTCTCTTAAAGCCAAGCAGGCGCTTTAAGCCACTGAGCTATTTGGCTGGCTCTGAGCAGTTTCTTTCCCTTTCACAATGTCCGTTGTGCCTGTGGTACTATTTTGGTCTTACACTAGGTATGATGTCTACACATAGGAGTCTGATTTATTTCACTTATGAGTATGGTCTCCAGCTGCACCCACTTACCTGCAAAAGCCTCCCATTTATCTTTCTTTATAGCTGAGTAATACACCATTGTATAAAAGTACCACACCGTTTCAGATGAAGAACTAACACTAGCAAATAAATATGTGAAAAATGTGCAACATCCTTGGTGAGAAATTCAAATTAAAGTGACGCTGAATTCCCTGTCAACCCACAAAGAATGGCTGTCACCCAACACCAACCAATAACAAATGCTGGCAGGGCTGTGGGGGGAAAGGAACCCTTCTCCTCTGTTGGTATAGACTGGTAAAATCCATTATTTTTAAGAATTCATAAACATACATATAATTTTTTAAACCTTCTAGATTTCCATGTGGGCCATTTCTACTTTTTGGGGGCAAAAGGGGGTTAAAGTAGGAGAAGAGACTGGGGAAAACCTTTTAATTATAGTAGATACCATGCTATAACTTTGATATACATATTCATTTGATCTTCAAACCACTTCTACTATACAGTCATTAATTTACTGGTGATACACTGATGTTCACCCAGGCTAACATATAGTAACCTATATGTTACTATTACACTAAATGGCAGGTCTATAATTCAAACCCCAGTTGGCCAAGACCGACATAGGTCTCTCCATGTACAGTACGTGTTATGCAACAGGCACCTGCCTGCCAAAACGGGGTGACCCTGGTGACACAGAGAAATTACCACCTACAGGCTACCTTGGGTTCTTCTTGAGGTTTGCCCACACATACAGGGTAACGTTTTCGCCTTTAATGATTTTTTCCATATTTCCAGTGTCCAGATCTGCCAAAGTACTAGCTTGCTAAAAGACAGAAAAAAAAAGTACACAGAGCCTAAATCGTATACATTACACTACATAGGCAAGTTATTTCATCTCTTATGTTATCAGATTTCCTTCATTGACCAGTAAAACACAACTTAGGTAAAGATAAGTCTCAAAGTGACAGCCACTTTTTAAAAGATTTTCTAGAGTATGCAAAACACACATGTAATTAAATGTGCTTCTCTTTCTACTCAGTTTGCCTAAAGAAGTCCAATGATGCAATTTGCTCCTCTAGGGCTGGGGCTTATAGAACAGAGGAAGAGCACTTGTGTGTAGCACGCACCCATCCCTAGTATTAGTCTGCTTTCTGCTGCTGAAACAAAATGCTGGACATAAAACACTGAACATCAAAGAGTTTTAATTTGGCTCATGGTTTCAGCGATCTTCACCCATGCCTTCAAGTAGCAGATGAAAGATAAAGCACAGGAGGTCAAAAGAATGTGGGAGAAAGAAGCCAGAGACTAGACATAGCTCCCCATGACCTGCCCAGACACACCCAGAAATGTGCTTCACTAATCTAAGTCCCTCTCAAGCCAATCAGGTTGATGATCAAGATTAACCATCAGAACCAAAACCAGAACCACCACACACCACCACCAACCACCACCACTCATCAACCACCACCACAACCACCACCAACCACAGCACCATGTCACTCCTATATTCCCAGGTAGAACCTGTATGTTACTATTACATTACGCCTTTCAATCTTATCATCAGAATCATAGCTTTTCAATATAGCTATACACATGCTTCTTTATCTGTACATTGAAATGTAGGCTATTAAAGTCAGCTTTTCTTAAGAACATGTAAGTTTGGAAAGTAGGATATGCAGTGTATGGAATCCAGGAAGATTATGTGCTTCACTAAGCTAATACTTGATATCTAACTTTCAATATAAGAATACCCTTAGAAGTTTTAAGATAAAGATTAGCATAGTTTCATACCTATCACTCAAGAAATTATCTTCCATTAAGAAGTTATGTTGAGGGCCAGCCAAATAGCTTAGCAGATTGAAGCAGGTTCAGGGACTAGGGGTTCGATCCCCCAGCCTGCCTTGCTGGCCCTGCCCTGGGGGAACAATGACACAGCAATTGAGACTGGACGTGGTGACACGCACCTATAATCCCAGCTCTTGGGAGGCTGTAAACACTACTAGTCCGATCTAGTAGCGAGACCCTGAGCCCTGTAGATCCTTCCCTAAAATACAAAAAGAAAAGAAAAAATAGTTTGTATTCTGCATGTTACATCCATACAGGAAGCAGCTGGTGGCCCACTGCTAATGAAATAGACTTGGCCATGGAGTTAAAGCGCTGCGTGCCACGTCTCCCAGGGCAAGGTACATTTTTTCCAAAGTAACCCGAGGTCAAATATGTGTGTGTTGTGATAATAATGTGTGCCTCGGCAACTGTACATCTAATCATTCAGGTAGAGTAAGTTCTCCTTTGATTCTCTTATTTTTGAGGGATTGAAAAAAAAAAGTGATTTTCTGACTACCTTTCCCTTCTGCCTTAAATGCATTCATTTGTAAATGGCTCTTCCCACGCCCCATTTTCCCCATTCTACAGGGTCGCTATGAATTCATGGACTCTTATTTACTTGACACGTGTTATAGCTTATGATAGTCATTTTTTTCTAGTACTCACATTATTCCAGATGTGGCCAGTGGGACTCTGTAAGCCACCTTGCGTCCCCCAGGCAAGACTCCACTCCTTCTCTCAGAACTGTCACTTGCTTTCTAGCACAGGAAGATAAGCCAGCCTCATCTTTTACTGCATCTGCTCTAGAGTTGGACTCAGCCATTTAATTTATTCCCATTAGTCTGGGCCCTTTTTAATTCCTAGTGTATGAAGCTCTGAGGATCAAATCTAACTCTTCTCTCATGCTAGGCAAATACCACCAAGTGACTATCCTGTTCCGTTTTATGCACCAAAGCCTGGCTCATGCTTATATGTCTATTCTACTCTATGTTAGAGTACATGAATGAAGACCCAGAACACATTGTGCCTCTTTTGAGTACTTCTACTCATATTTCTTTATTCTCTGCCCTACAATACATATAATAGTTATAAATTTATAATATGAATAATACTGCTAACAATCAGGTTGGTAAAAGATATTTAGTGGAAGCTTTCTTTTTTTTTTGTATTTTAGGGGTCTACAAGGTCTCACTACTAGATCAGACTCATAGTGACCGCCTGTTTACAGCCTCCCAAGAGCTAGGATTACGAGTGTGCACTGCCACACCCAGTCTCAATTGCCATTTCAGTACACCTGGGGGTGGGGCCAGCACTGCAGGCTAGGGATTGAACCCCCGACCCCTGCACCTGCTTACAGGTGCTTTAATCTGCTGAACTATTTAACTGGCTTTAGAAGCCTTCTTTGTAGAATTTTTCAAAATTAATGCAGTCTACTCAGGTGACACAAAGCCCAAAAGAATATGAGATGAAACATTGAAAAATAGAGTATGATGACAGATTGTCATGCACTGGATACTAGAACTACGGTATTAATATCCCTAGGTATAACAGTTTGTAATTCCATGGAACTTATTAGTATTGACATATTCACTGGCAAAATATGATAACAACTTCCAAAATTGTACAGTGAAAAAATAATATAAGATAATTAAAACATTTAAAATTTATTGATTTTAACGTATCAATAGCTCAATGAAGCTAAAAATTGATTAAGTCTAGTTACAGAAAAATAGAATGCCTTACCAGTTAATTGTAACCTTGTATTGACTGATTTGTGCAGTGACTAATATTGCTCTTGCAAAGTTATTTTCAGAGTGAATTTAGTAAACCTTAAAAGATGTATAGTGACTAGCTATATTGAAGATGTTTTGTTTCTATAAGAATATTAATAGCTACAGTGATTAAAAAAAAAACAACCATGATATTAACCAGAAAGCAGACACAAGGGTCAATGGAATACTATAGAAAACGCAAAGACAACTCCAAGCGCCCTCAGCTACCTCATCTTTGGCAAAGTAGTCAAATACCTTTAGTAGAAGCAAGATAAACTCTTTCATAAATGGTGCTGGGAAAACTGGTTTTGTACATGCTGAAGCTTGAAGCTAGATCTGTATCTCCCATCATGCACTAAACTAAAATGGAAATGAACCAAAGATCTAAATGTTAGAACGAGCTATCTTCCGGAAGACACACCAGATAAAGCTCTTGAAGACGTAGGTATAGATGAAGATATAGGTATAGATGAAGACGTAGGTATAGATGAAGACTTAATGAATAAAATATTGATTGCACAGACTTAATGAATAAAATATTGATACTACCTAAGAATCAAAAACTAGAATCACATCAAGTTAAAAAGCTTCTGCGCAGCAATAGAAACCAACAACAGACTGAAGAGACAACATACAGAATAGGAAAAAATTTTTGCCAGTGGTTGCTCAGACCAGTGATGGTGAAACTATGGTACAGGTGCCACAGCAGGCTGCTATCACTGAAAGTTCTAGAAAGGTTTGCTATCATTGCCTCAGAAGAGGAATAATATCTATAATATATAAAGAAATAAAAAAAAAGCTCCCTCCAAATTTGAAAATCCAATCCAAAAATGGGCATCTATAATGAACATTTTGTTTTTGTTTTTTTAGGGAAGGGCCTATGGGGTGTACAAGATCTTACTACTAGATCAGACTCGTAGTGATTCTCCTGTTTACAGTTTCCTCAAGAGCTGAGATTCCAGCATTTACCACCACGCCCAGTCTCAATTGCCGTCTCAGCGTGCTCTGGGACAGGGCAGGCACGGCAGGCCAAGGAATTGAACCCCCAGCCCCTGCACCTGCTTGCAGGCACTTTAATCCACTGAGCTATTTCTCTTGCCCCTAACACTTCTTAGATGAAGTAAAAACAATAAATATATGACACTATGTTCAACACTGCTGGCCACTTAAGAAATGCAAATTAAAAACCTGATATTCAGTCTCAGAAAGAAGGCCAATCATTGCCAGAAAGAATGACAATCATTAAGAAACCAACCAATAACAAACACTAGCAAGGCTGTGGGGGGAATAGAAATCCTTCTCCATTGTTGGTGCAAATGTAAATTGCTACAATCCCTATGGAAGGTAGTACGAAGAGGCCTCAAAAACTAAAACTAGAGGTTCCATTTGACCCAGACATTCTTCTAGGGATCTTCCCAGAAGAGTTAAGCCACCACATCACAGGGGATATGTGCATCCCCATGTTTATAGCAGCACAACTCACAATGAGTTGTGCTGCTATAAACATGCTAATGTTTGAAAACAGCTGATACGCTCATCAACAGGTGAGTGGATGAAGACAATATATTCACATTTAATGAAATATTACTCTGTCATCAATGACAACTTAAGACTTTTTAGGGCAATGGATGCATCTCAAAAGCATAAGTGAAATAAAAGACACACAAGTTTAAAAATCACGTTGTTTCTCTTCTGTGAGGAAACTAAAATATACATTAGGAACAAAACAACAGATATTGGGAAATAAAAGCACCTTGTTCTAATGAGAAGGGGAATAGGAAGATGGAAAGGAAAAAGGATTTTAAAAAAATAATTGAAGAGAATAATGTATAAAAAGTAAAGCCATATTAATATGCTGAGCTGTAAAATGCTCAAGTCAACAACTTCTGTTTATGTTTGTTTGTTTGGCAGAACCAGGGATTGAACTCAGGCCCTTGCACTTGCCAGGGAAACGCTTATTCTACTGAGCCATCTCCCCAGCCCTTCAAGTCAACAACTTCTGACTTGCCAGTCCTGTGAATAACCCAATACTATTATGGACTTCTGGACTGTATTGGATTATTTTGCTGAATTCACACACCTACAATATTTAAATGGTAATGAAATACCCATCCCTGACAAAACTAAACAAAAAAAGGAGATACAAATGAAGGACTATACAAAATAGTTGGGATAGATATACAGCTACTTTCTCTTAATTCAATGAGAAGAAAGATTTGTACTAATAGTGTTTGGACAGGATATCATGTCTGCATCTTGTACCATGAATAACCACTACAAAGACAACAATATGCTGTATATTAATTATTGAAACCAACCTACTAATCTGTTTTGAAACTGTCTGTTATTTCTCAGTAAAATTAATAATAAAAAAGAGAATAATGGAAAAAGGGCTTTTGCATATGAGGAGGGAAAGGATTGCAAGGAGGGGAGAGAAATGGGAAAAAAAGAATTAAGATACAGCATGTGCAGGTACAAATTCCTCCTGATGAATATGATCATTAGACAGGTGAAACATGTAGTAAAATAATAGTTATAGGCCAGAGAGATGGCTCAGTTGAATAAGCACTTCCCTGACAAGCGCAAGGGCCTGAGTTCAATTCCTTGTTCTGGAAAAAAAAAAAAAAAAAGAAACTAAAATAATAGTTATAAATATTAGCAGTTGGGGAAAACTTAGTTCTCTTTCCCATCTTGCAAGATGGTGGGTGAAAAAATTGAGAAGCCAGACATTAAACAGAAGAAACCCAAAGCCAAGAAGGCTGCTGCCAGTGGCACTGGTAAAAAGGGTCAGGTGAAGAAGGCAAAAGAGTCCCAGAAGGGGCAGCCCCCCTGCAGCCGAAGTCCTGTCCTGGTGAGAGGAATTGGCACATGCTCCCGATCCGCTATGGATTCCAGGAAGGCTTTGTACAAGAGAAAGCACACAGCTGCTAGATCAGAGGTTGAGAAGAAAAAGGAGAAAGTTCTTGCTATGATCACAAAATCAGTCCATGGGGACAAGAATGGAGGTGTCTGCATGGTTAAGCTTTGAAAAATGCCTAGATACTATCCTACTGAAGATGTGCCCCAAAAGCTCTTGAGCCACGGCAAGAAACCCTTCAGCCCGCATGTGCGGAAACTTCGAGCCAGCATCACTCCTGGCACCATCTTGATCATCCTCACCGGGCATCACAGAGGCAAGAGAGTGGTCTTCCTGAAGCAGTTGGCCAGTGGCTTGCCACTCGTGGCTGGGCCACTTAGCCTTAATAGTCTTCCTCTATGAAGAACACATCAGAAATTTGTCATTGCTACCTCTACAAAAATTGACATCAGCAAAGTGAAAATCTCCAAACACCTCACTGATGCTTACTTCAAGAAGCAGCAGCTGTGGAAGCCCAGATCTTGCCCAGGAGGGCAAGATCTTCGACACGGAGAAAGAGAGAGATCAGATTTCAGAGCAGCACAAGGTGGATCAGAAAGCAGTAGACTCACAGATTTTAGCAAAAATCAAAGCTGTTCCTCAGCTCCAGGGCTACCTGCGGTCCATCTTTGCTCTGACAAATAGAATTTATCCTCATAAATTAGAGTTCTAAATTTCATACTAAGAACCTAGTCAAATAACTGATACATTAAAAAAATATTAGCAGCTATAAAATCTGCAATGATATATGTAGTTTTGCTGACTCTATAACAATACTGGATTTCTCTGTTATAAATATTGTATCATTTTAGTGCTCACAAAAGGAACATAAAAATATCACACGTACTCTGAGCAGTATTTCTGTGGCTATGTTAAACTTAAGATGAAGGAGCTCCTGAAGCTGTAAAATTGATCCTTCATACTGTGTTATGTTTTTGTCTTTCAAATCATATGACGGAGTTTCCAACAACATTAATTTCAATTTCTCAATTAGCTGCAATGTAAAAGAAGATTTGTATTAATCCACTGACAGCCAAAGGAGCGAGAAATGGAGAGTGCTATTATTTTTAAGTTGAGGAACAGCTGAGTGAAATATGCAATCAATCTCTTCTATATTTTTGAATTTAAAACCACAGAGACATAAAATATTTCCTCCTCCCAACTCTTTACAGTATTCTTGCCTCTGTAAAAGAGCTACTAACAAGTTGATAGATGGGTCACAACTTGTCATTACTTAAGACTGTAAAATAGAGATGTGTGTGTGTTTTACATGCTACAGCAGAATACCTCCAGCTGGGGACTTTATTAAGCAAGGATAGATTTATTTAGCTCACTGTTTGGGAGGTTCAAGGACACGGTACCAGCATCTCCCCAGCTCTATACTGGCCTCACAGTGGGAGGAAGGGTGCACAAGGGCGATGCGTGCAGAAAAGGGATCCAGGGTCTTGACACAGTGAAAAAGGGGTGCATCCAGGATCTCCTAGGGGGAACGGTTGCCAAGTCATAGCATTTATTCCTGGATGAAATGCATCTCAAAATCTGTTGACCACACTGACACTACATGGAATGACCTTGAGATTTCTGAGTTTCAGCATCTTACAAGTTAGTGAACATCTCTGAACATGGAGAAATTAACCATAGCAGCAGTGACTGAGTATAAAATTCTAGTGAATGGAGCAACTGAGTTTAGCAATAGAAATAGGAATGTCAAGAACATGTGTTGAGATGTGTGTGGGCTTCATGGTCATGACCCCAATGTGTGGCTTCAGGAAGATACTTGGTTTCTATTTCTGATTCCAGGACAGAAATTCTAAAATTTCCTGAATGGAAGGCATGGGACAAAGTCTTTATTTTTCCAAATAAGCCATTATTAACCATACTGGAGTTCAGACTAGAGTGGCAGATGCTAGAGAAATGGGGTTAGGGGATTACAAATTGTAACTTTTTTTTTTTTTTTTGTCTTTTTGAGACAGGGTCTCACTATGCAGTTCAGGCTGGCCTTAAGCTCACTTTGTAGCTCAGGCTGGTCTCGAACTCACAACAATCCTCCTGCCTCAGCCTCCCGAGTGCTGGGATTACAGGCATGCGCCACCACGCCCGGCTCCAAATTGGAACATTTTGACCTTGCTCCTTACCCTTTAAGGAGAGGAGAGAGGCTTGAGATTAGATTACCAGTGTCCAGAACGTCATTAGGTCTACATACTGAGGTCTCCATGAAGGCCTGAACAGTGGGGCTAGGGAGCTTTTGGGTCGGTGGACACAGTAAGTGACTGAACGGAAGGCATACGAAAAGAGGGTGTGGTATTTCCACGGCTCTTCCCACATGCTCACTCTATGCATTTCTTCTTCTAGCTGCACAAGGAAACATTTGCCTGTGTTTTGTGCACCATTATAGCAAGTTACCTCATCTGGGGTGGGAGTTGTGGGAGAACTGGCTGGTTGTTTGAGGTACACGCTGCTTGATCACCTACAACTTGTAATGGGAACAGGAGACTCATAGATCCAAGTCCCTCTAAACTGCAACATCTGCACTAACTCTGGGTGCCTTCAGAATTGGGTTATAGATCTGTTAGTTGGTATCTATTTGGGGCTGTGGAAAAATCCCAAGTATTTGTTATCAGAAGTTCTATAAGAAAATTTTTAAAAATCTGACTTCTTTTTAAATTTGAGGATTCATATCTTTCAGTTCTGGAAAATTTTCTGCCATTGTTTGAAGATTATCTCTACTATTTTCTTCTAGTATTCTTCCATGTATTTCTAGTCCTTTTTTATTCTACCATGTGCATCTGTAAATCACTCTTTCATATTTTCCACCTCTTTGGCTATTTGCTATGTTCTGGTAAATTCTATCAATCTAATTTTGTATTTACCCATGGTCAATTTGTTTCACCTTTATTAAGGTGAAAAGGAACCAAAAATTTTCTTATATTTTGCTTCAGTTACATAGAGATATAAATGTTTCTTTTTTGTGTCAT
>PVKA01008439.1:42038-73235 GCA_004027165.1 Ctenomys sociabilis
TTTTTTTTTTTTTTTTTTTTTTTTTTTTTTTTTTTTTTTTTTTTTTTTTTTGTCTTTTTGAGACAGGGTCTCACTATGCAGTTCAGGCTGGCCTCGAGCTCACTTTGTAGCTCAGGCTGGTCTCGAACTCACAACAATCCTCCTGTCTCAGCCTCCCGAGTGCTGGGATTACAGGCATGCGCCACCACGCCCGGCTTAGGGATTTTTATTGAGCAAATCTGCAAGATGAGGCAGGTGTGAGGTGGTGAACATGGAAATTCACTAGGTGGGAATGGGTGGGATAAAACTGTGGTCAACAAGATTACAAGCACCATTGCTCAGGTAAAATTGATTGTATAGGGGTCAAATGGGGAAGAGCTGGGTAGCAAGGGGGCATACAACTCCTGTAGGGGGTTGGGTTCGTGGCTCTTCCTGGCCTTTTCAAGGTGATTGATACCTATTTCGATACCAATCCCTGATATGCATCCCTAGGGAGGTATGTGGCTACATTTGTTTGATCTTCTGTCTTGAGGTCTGTCCCACAGTTGCAAGCTATCCTGTCTTCCATCGTGGGTCCTTCGAGGGCCTGGCCCTGTCTAACTGCCTATACTATTTCTATCTAACTCAGCTTCCTACAACCCAGGGGCCTGAGAACTGCTTTGGGGTATGTGTATCAGGATTTTGTAATTAACAGGTCACACCTACTTCCCCAGCCAGTTTTGATTCACTCTAATCTCCTGTCTCACAACCACCACCCAAAATGTGTCGCTGTAGAGCAGGACTCCTTTTAACAGAGCTGCGGAGGAACTTAGCTGTGATCAACCCCCTGAGAATTAACTCTTATCAAAAGGAGGCAATCTCATCGCACTTCCACAGACCTTGTTCCAATTCATCTTCTGCTCTAAGGCCCAAAGGAAAAAATGGGCATCTTCACTCAGCCTTTGCTCTTATGAATAAATTACTGAATTCAGTGTAACACCCGTTAGTACACGGGGTGCAGCAAACATTTTCCACTGTGGGCTACGGAAGTTTATCATTCTAAGAGTCAGTGTTTTAATCAAAGCTTAAAGGTAGTTTAAAAAACACAGCTGGATCTAATAACAACCATAAAGCCCCTCCCCCTCCCCTATTTAGTCTTTTAAATGCCTGGTACTGGGGGAAACATCCCATTGTTTCTGAATTTTTCAATCTTTTCTTTTGTATATATGTTATCTACAACCAAGTAAACCCTCTCAATGAAAACTTTGTGATGGTGAATATTGTAATTCCATTTCCTAGACTCATTTCTCTAAAAGTAAATATAAATTCTGAAGATTCTTATTCATGAAACTGGCTAGAGTTCCAAATGGAGGAATAACAGACCAGTGTCATTTCTGAATGGACTCAGCAGCCACCATGAACCCTAAGCAGCTCACAGCACAAACCAGCTCTCGGTACTGAGGTAGGACAGAATCCAAATTGAGAGGATGAGGCAGAGACCAGAGAGACCACCGAGACCACAGAGTCCAGAGAGAATTTTAGAAATGAGCTGGCTCTCAAGGTGCACATCTGTAATCCCAGCACTAAGAGCCCAAGGTATGAGGATTCCAGTGAGCTCAAGATCAGCTTGAAACTGTCTCCAAAAGACAAAATAAAGATGAAAACTGCAGTTGGAAGGCACAAGTTCCTGGGTTGGGGATGTGGCTCAGTGGTACAGCTCTGCATGCATAAGACTGCGAGTCTGACTGCCAGCACCACACGCGCACACACATACACACACACACACACACACACACACACACACACATCCTGTTTATTTTTCTCTTCTCCCTGAATACAGTAAACCTAGGCAATTCTGTTTCTCCTACCAGTGGTTCGGCCCCTGCCATTTTGCTTGCAAGCAGTCCTTTCAACAGTGACTCCACCACCTTCTCACCAGTAAGTAGGCCCCACTCACAGCCGAAAGAGGCTCTTACTATGGGTGGCCGTCCTTCCCCACCCACCAAGCCAAGCCTCCAGATGTCCACCTCACACCACCTTTTCATGTACAAGTTAGGCCACCACCCGAAATCTTCCCCCTATCAGACCAAGACCAAAACTATACATGATAAAAAGCCACACATTTCTGACACCAGAAACACACCAATATTCCAGTTGCAAACTGCAGCACTCCTCTTCTATCTCAAGCCTGTCCTCCATCTCTCTGAGTATGTACAACAATGTCTGCGTGAGAAACTCCCCTCAGCTCTTACTGATGTTCCCTGAACATTTCCCTTCTTTGATGGCAGTTGTGCTCAAAGACGCAAAGAGCCCACAGATTTGAGGGCCAGCAGGCGAGTCATCTTTATTTGCAGCCTGGCAGTCCAGGAGTGCTGCCTACAGCAGTGGTTCTTTCCCAGTACTCACCTGGTTATGCAAGGCATTTGCCCAGGGACACTAGTGGATGCACTTGTGTGGGAAGCCTGCTGGCTCAAGACCCCAGAAGCCCCTTCACCTCCTGACCCATCTTGGGCTTTATTCTTCCCTACAGGGAGGCAGTGAACCTGAAATCCTGTTCTACACACTAGATGGGCTAGGGACCTTGGCTAAGCTCCTTGGGAACTTCTTTACACCCTCTCCCATGATGGGGAGGACCTATGCCTGCCTACAGAATGCTTCCAGGGTCAGTCAGGGAAGTTCTGCTTCCAATCCAAACAACTATACCAAAGAGACAATTCCTTAGCCCAGTTATGTCTAGTAGAATTTATTTGAGCAAAGAATGGTATAACCCATAAATCTCATTGCTTCCAAGGTCAGAGAATGTTCCAATAATTCAAGCCAACAACCTATTAATAAATACCTATAAGAAAATTAAAATTAAGATCAGGTGTGGGGGCACATGCCTGTAGTCCCAGCACATGGGAGGCTGAGGCAGAAGGGCCCTCAAGAGTTTGAGGCCATCTTGGGCTACAGTTCAAGGCTAGTCTGAACTGCATAGCATGAGCCCATCTAAAAACAAAAGAAACCAAATCATAGAAAACAACTTCACTGGCTGCAGCAATCAACCAATCATTTAGTTAATAGACTATAGGTTCTTCTAAAACCAACCATAGTTCAGTTACTGAGATGAAACTGTAGTGGTCTGGTCATTTGAGCTGAGCTTGAGTGCCCAGCCCAGATCCATGGCTTCCCAAGAATTTTATTTAACACACACTCATATCATAAAGACAGAGCTCATGAACCAACCTCTGCCAGCTTCAGACTTCTTCCGTGGCCTCACTGCCCCCAGCCTTCAGAGGACTGAAGAGTGCCACTGACTTGCCTTGGAGTGGGCTTTGGCTTAAGGAAATGGAGTGGCTAGTTTGATCTTCTATTCCAATCACTAAAAGTTCTACATGTCAGCAGCAGGACTGATTGGCTTTCATGCACTTCCAATGTCCTTGAAAAACTTTTCCTTTAATGCTGGCATGGTGACACATGTAATCCCATAATCCCAGCACTTGGGAGGCTGAGGCAGGAGGACAGATGCAGGTTTGAAGCCAGCGTGGGCTACAAAGTGAGTTTAAGGCCAGCATGATATCACATAGTGAGACACTGTCTCAACAACAACAACAACAAAGCCCAAAACTAAACACACACATACACACACGCACACAATCATAAAGCTTTTCCTCTTCATTCTTAGCATGGTAGTTTGGATAGCTTTCAAGCTTTTCCAGCTTTGAACAAAACTTCCTCACCCTCTTAGTTACTTTCTTACTGCTGAGAGAAAATTTCTGATACCCACAAGTTAAAGGAGGAAAGCTTGATTTCAGGTCACAATCTGTGGAGGTATCAGTTCATGGTCAGTGGCTCCAAGGCACGACAGAAGGGCACGACCAGGAGGAAGCACCCGTCTTCCCCTTCACTTTTCATTCCATCCAGGCTACAAGCCTGTTGGTTGGCACCACCCACACCCAGGTGGGCCTTCCCCTTGGCCTCACCCAGAACCATGTGAAATCGATCAGTGGGCTGATTTCAGAATCATACACATTTAATCCACAATCACACACACCCTAGATCCAGCCACCTCTGAAAAGCTTCACTTAGGATTGCATGAAGTTTTGGGGTAACAAGTAGACGCAAGCCATACCGATCGCTAAACTTGACCGTTTCTAGCTTTTGATTTGAAGCTATAAGGGACCCATGTACAGATCCTCCTCCATTACAGGGTTCTTAACTGGCCTAATTTCAATACTGCTGTGTGTCAGGGAATAGGGAGGGGTAGGGGGTGTGATACAGATAGGGCGTTCAGTCGGTGGTCACACATTTACCCATTCAGAGCACCATCTAAGACACGTGCAATTTGTCCAGCTCCAAATGATTACAACAGTAGCACCAAAGTTCACACATTGCCCTAACAGATACAATAATGAAAAAGTTTTAAATATTATGAGAATTGTAGTACAAATAGGGAGCATATACTTCGGAATAAAATGGTGCCTGCAGATTTGTGTGGCACAGGTGTGCACAATCTCCCAATTTGTGGAAAATGCATTATGGGTAAAGCGAGATCACGTGACCGACAATGACACTAGCTCTGCCCGTGTCTGGCCCCAAGGACTCAAAGCCAAGGGATATAAATATTTCGAGTAGCTCCTGGCTGATAAGTAGTAGCTGTCTGCAGAGTTTCATCAATTTACTTTGCAATAGGCCCTAGATTTGTCAGGGGAGATGGATACATTTATAGTTTCTCAGATCAAAGTGGGTCTCAGACTACAACGTCCTCTTCACAGAAGCATTAGCTCCAAAAAAGAAATCGGTCTTACCTGAGCAAGTGATCTAATATCTTGCTTCAGTTTCTCTGCCTTAGGAAAACACGCCTCTAAGGAATAAAGTTCCTCGAGTTCTTCGGGTCTCCTCTGTAGATCCTATATCACAGGGACAGACAGACTGAAGTGACATGTTCAGCTTTACATCCCATGAGCAGCAGCGAAACTTCACTTGGCTAAAGACACAACTCGCCAACGAATATTGAGTTTGAGTACAAAGGCTATTCCACGACACTTCCTCTGCGTCAGTGCTTTCAAAAGTGTGATGGTTGGACTTTTTGTGGGTCCCCAGAACTCCTTTGAGATCTGTGAGGTTCAATCTATGGAGAAGGACATCATTTGCCTTTTTCACGGGACACATTGTATACTAACTGTGACAATGGACATTTTTGCGCCTCAGCAGCGCGGAGGCAGGAGCCCTAATTGGCACTGGCTTGGGGGGGGGGGAAGGCTAGGGAGGGGGCGGAGCCCGCTTCACACAGCAGTGACCTCAAAAAGAGGTAAAAATTGTAATTTTATGACTTCTTACTCCTAACTACTGTACATAACCTTTCACTGTCCAGTGTGACAGAACGGTATCTGTGTATCAAAGACAACACTGTTTTGAGGAACGGTGCACTTGTGCAATTAGTTGACCATTTTTTTTGGCGGAACCAGGGATTGAACTCAGGCCATTGTGCTTGCCAGGGAAGCACTTATTCTACTGAGCCATTTCAGGCCCTTGCACTTGTCAGAGAAGCGCTTATTCCACTGAGCCATCTTCCCAGCCCCTAGTTGACTATTTTGGCAGGCATCCTTTCAAGACCAAACAAACTGAATGTGTCACTTCAAGAATACAATTCAAAACACTTGTTTCAAGTGGTAAACTTCAACTTTCAAGTAAAAATTTATATTTAAAAGTGTATCTAGTTTCTCAGTCCTTAAAAACTTCTAATTTGATTGGAGAAGTTAATGTTTGTGATTTTTTTGATAATAAATAATAAAATACATCAACATTTAGAGGTAAATAATTCAGTGAGTAAAATTTTACCAAGCAACCAATGTTTGCAGTTGCAAAATCATGCATGAAAACAAAATTGGGTCAGCATGCAATAGAGTAATGTCTTAATATAACAGAATTTAAACAGGACATGGATGTAATTTCTGACTCCATATTAAGGAACTGCCATTTGTTAATGTGGGCACCCTGGCATGCACCTGCAGTCCCAGCCACTTGGAGGCTGAGGAAGGATGGCTTTAGAAGAAAGAGGCCAGACGAATAATCCCCAAACTTGGGAGGGCAAGGCAGGGGATCGCTGGGGGTTCCCTGTCAGCCTAGGCTGTGTACTGAGCTCAATGCCAGCCTGAACAGATAACAAAACCCTGTCTCAAAAAGACAAAGACAGGGCTGGGGAGATAGCTCAGTGGTCAAAGCACCTGCCTGGCAAGCACAAGGACCTGGGTTCAATAAGCAAAATTTTTCTTCATATTCTTCAACCAAAATGATATACTACAACATCTGAAATATTGGAGTTCACAAGACAATCCAAATAATTGTCTTGCTACATCAGGTACTGAAGAAATTTTAAAAATGTGAGTAATGCTTTTCATTTCTCTAAAAAATACATAATTTTCTTTCAAAACATTGATGTACTGGCTTAGGGTCAGTAAAGCTTTTTTTAAAAAATCAATGTTAAATCCTATTAAACATTGAATCTTAAATTTTTTTAAAAAGGGCCAGCCAAATAGTTCAGCAAATTAAAGTGCCTGCTTAGGGAGATGCAGGGGCCTGAGCTTTGATCCCCAGGCCTGCTGTGCCAGCCCCGTCTCCAGGACATGCTGAGACAGCGATTGAGACTGGGCATGGTGAAGTGCACCTGTAAGCCCAGCTTTTAAGAGACTGTAAACATGAGAATCACTACGAATCCAGTCTGCATAGCGAGACCCTTAACACCCTGTAGGCCCTGCCCTAAATGCAGAAAAAAAAAAAGTTTTAAAAAGTATCAGCTGCAAAAAAAAAAAAATAATAATAATAATAATAATAATAATAAAATATAAAATGGGGGCTGGAAAAATAGCTTAGTAGAATAAGCGCCTGCCTGGCAAGCGCAAGGGCCTGAGTTCAATCCCTGGTTCTGCAAAAATAAATAAATAAGTAAATAGTATCAGCTATACTAGGCACGGTGCCATATGACTGTAATCCCAGCGATGGGAGGCTGAGGCAGGAGAATCACTGTAGATTCAAGAACAGGCTGAACTACAACATAGTGAGACCCTGTCTCAAAAAACAAAAATCAAAGAGTATCAATTTTACTTTCTAATTTTTAAAATATTATTTATTTATTTGGTATCAGGTCTCCCTACGCTGCTCAGACTCATAGTGATCCTCTTGTCTCAGTCTCCCCAGTGCTGGGATTACAGGCATGCACAACCATGCCCGGTTTCAGTAGCTGGTATGGCATGTGGCACTGGGGATCGAACCTGGGTCCTTGTGCTTGCCAGGCAGGTGCTTAGACTGCCAAGCTGTCTCCCCGGCCCAGCTTTATTTTCTAATATGATGACTACTGATAGATGTAATCCATATAAACAAAAGCTCCTTGAGAGATTTTAATTTTTAACATTTAATAGAACTTTGTCCTGTAACCAAAATATTTCAGAATTACTGCCTGTGACAGAGAGACAAAGAGTCAGAGACAGAAGTGAAACTAAAAGAGGAAAGTCGGATTTGAGTATTTTGAAAATAATTTTGGTCCCCATTAAAATTGCATATGAAATAGATTCCCGCCTGCTTCCCTAGGAGGAGCAGAGGCTGAAAGCAAGGCTGCTCCAGCTCAGAACCCGCTCTGTAGCCTCTCTCTGTCTCAGGCTCCCTACCACAGAGACGCAGGGAATCCTGTGACTCAAGCCGGTCCACAGAGGACGATCTGAGCAGGAGCTAGAGCCGAGCAGCAGTGCAGCTACAGCCTCCTGTTCCTAAGTTGTCTGGAGAACTGTGCTAAGGTTCATTTACTTTTTTTTCAAGTTGTTGCCATTTTTCTTTCTCAATCCTCTGTTTTTCAAGCCTTTCTTGTTCTTCCTTCTCAGATTTTAAGCGGGCTTCCTCTAAAGGCCAAGGAGAGGAGGAAAGCAAGTAAAAATTATTATGATCATATGTTATATATTCTTAGTATATTATATATAATATACTACATAATACAGATAATTATATATGTAACTATATAGTTTTATACTATAAATACTTTATAATTCTGTAAAACTATATAACTAGTTATATATTATAAATAATAAATGGATAAGTTCAGTGATTAGGTTGCTATATATATATAAATATATATATATATATATATTTTTTTTTTTTTAATTTTAGGGAAGGGTCTACAGGGCATTCAGGGTCTCACCACTAGATCAGACTCATAACCATCCTCCTGTTTACAGCCTCCCAAGAGCTGGGATTACAAGTGTGCACCGCCACGCCCAGTCTCACTGTCTCAGTGTGCCCAGGGTCAGGGTGTCAGGGCCAGCACGGTAGGCCCAGGGATCAAACCTCTAGCCCCTGCACCTGCTTGCAGATGGTTTAATCTGCTGAGCTATCTGGCTGGCCCCTTTTTCTGTATATCTTTAAGTGATAAAGACCACATTAAGTGTTTTCGAGTTGTGGTAGAGTACCTTGTCAAATTCACAATTTTGTTTTGTGATAGAAATAAAAAAGGTGCTAACTTTTGTTCCTGCAGAAGAAAAACATGACCCTCAAATTTTCTAACCAAAAAATGGGTCTACAGTGATATATCCCATCTCCAAAACTTTGTGACAACCAGTGATGATCTTTGTCCATAAAATAAAACAGCTCCATCATGAGGAAGTCAGGGGAGATGAAGTCCTCAGAAGACGTCCATCACTGTCACATCTGTGTCACCAGAAGTTATCATCCTAACTTTCTCTTGCTGTATTAAAAAAACATGTAAAATACATATTGACAAATATAAGTTTACCCCACTGTTAATAAATCTTTCCCCAAGATATGGGTTCTAAGATTATATTCTTACCACAAATCACAAAAAAAAAGAGAAAGAAAAGATTTGTAAGACTATACATTTAAAAAAGACAAGGAGCCTGAATCTTTCAAAAACCTGAATATGAATGTAAATACAATGTTCTAAAAGTTAAAAGCTACAAACCTTAAGGATATTCAGAATTTTAAAATCACATTTGGCGCTTTCATTAACCAGTGCTTTTAGCAATGTTTGTTTGATTTTTTTATTAATAAATGCAATTGGCTTTTGAGATAGGTTCTCCCTGTGCAGTCCAGGATGGCCTTGCAATCATTACGAAACCCAGGCAATCATGGTGTGCCTCCTGCCTCAGCCTCCCAAGTGCTGGCATTACAGGCATGTGCTAACACACCAGTGAAACTGGTATTTTAATTAGGCAAAACATTGGCATTTTATTTTATTTATTTTTTCTTGCGGGGAAGGATCTACCGGGTATTCAAGGTCTCACTACTAGAGTTGCAGTGATCTGCCTGTATACAGCCTCCCAAGAGCTGGGATTTCAGGTGCGTGCTACCTTGCCCAGTCTCAATTGCTGTCTCAGCATGCCCTGGAGGCAGGGCCGGCACATCAGATCGAACCCCCTGCCCCTGCGCCTGCTTGCAGGTGCTTTAATCTGCGGAGCTATTTGGCTGGCCCAACACTGACACTGCAAGAACATAGACTGTATTTCTTGTTAGAGTATGTTAACCATTCAGAATTCTTACTGCCTTTTCAGCACCAATATCCCTAGTTTCATCAGTAAATATAAATACTTCAAGTTAGGGTTGCCAGAGCTAGCAAAGGAAAATCAAGAGAATCAGCTCAAACTGAATTTCAGATGAACAATACAGGTATAAGGGTGTCCCAAACATTTCTGGGGAAAACTACTGAGATTAGCCGATGTTGATCTGCAATTCAAATTTAACTGGACTGGGCCTGCCAGATAGCTCAGTGGACTAAAGCACCTGCTTAGGCAGATACAGGGACTGGGGTTTGATCCCTGGCACCACATGCCACGCTGCCCCCGCCTTCAGCGCTTGCTGAGAGGAGACTGAGACTGGCCGGTGGCGTATGCCTATAATCCCAGTGCTTGGGAGGCTGAAAACAGGAGGATCTGTGCAGTGAGACCCTGGAAACCTTGTACTAAATATATACATAAAATTAAGTGGTCCCTGCATTCTGTTGGACAATACTATCTGAGGACCCACAAATGTGCTTGGCATACACAGACAGACCTTTCTCAGTGCCTGCTAGCTGGTAGGCATTCATTATAAATTTAAATTAGAAAACTCGATGAATTTTGAAAAGAAAAGTGGACCAGATTACAGAGATCCCAAACTATTATTAGTATCACCTGTCTATGAAACTAGAACGACTGTCTATTCGGTACCTTCCTCTTTCAGCCGTTTCTCCTCCTCCTCTTGCAGCTGTTTCAGTTGTTCGGCTTTCATGATTTTCTTTTTCTTATTGGCAGGCTTGACAAAGACCACAGGATTAGAAGGGCTGTTAGCACGCACACATGTTAATTAAAAACACACTTCCTGAGGCAGCAATTATGAGAAACACTTTCGCTGGGGACAAGGGTCTTTCCTGCCTCCTTTAACAGACAAAACCGCCTAGCGGTGCAGGGCCTTGACTCAGGGCGGCCCATGACTCAGGATGAAAACAAAGTAGAATAAGGGCATGAATTATGCAAAAGCAGGAACGACTGCCGTTATTAGATCTAAAATGTCCCCTAGTCCCACGTTGGGGCTGGGGAGATGGCTTAGTGGAATAAACGCTTCCCTGGCAAGTGCAGGGAATTCAATCCCTGGTTCCGCAAAAAAAAAAAAAAAAAGAAAAAAGTCCCAAAAGTCCCACGTGCTCTGGTGGTGACTTGAAGGGGTACTTTGCACTGCCACCCTCCCATCTGAGCATGCTGCCGGGGGGGTGGCAGAGCTGGATGGACGTGGTCACCAAGGGGCCACCCAGCTCCTCCCTGTACTCCCTGCTTCCAGGGTGCTGTGTGCCAAGCCTCGCTCTTCCACCATGTCGGTTCAACCCTGGAGGCAGCTGAACATGGACCAAAAGCGAGAGCTGAAATACACACACACACACACACACACACACACACACACACACACACACACACACACACACACCTCTCCTCCTTTAAGTGCTGGGTATTGCCTATCTTGTTCCTGCAATGAGACCATTTTGACAAGGACAACACCACTGACAAGTCTATGCAATTTTAATCAATCTTTCATGCCCAGTTCCTGACTCTTTAAAAAGAAAAATCTCATTTTGTTGTACACAATCAAGTACATGTAAAAATAGTTGGAAAACTGTACATCTATTTTTTTAAAAAGCATTTTACAGGTATACAGTTATTTTGCTAGTATGGAAGAAGGATTTTGTTTTGTTTTGTTTTGGCAGAACCAGGGATTGAACTCAGGCCCTTGCACTTCCCAGGCAAGCTCTTATTCTACTGAGCCATCTCCCCAGCCCCAACGAGGATTACTTTTAATAACAAAATGGTTGGATAGTGGCATTTAATTTAATGCTCAAAAGATTTTAGCACTCTGGGGAAGATATCTCAAAAAAAAAAAAAAAAAAAAAGGAACATGCTGCAAGATAGGGTCAGAAAAACCTGGATAGGCCAACAAATTCAGTGGGCTCTGGTGGAGAGATGACAAAGAAAACAGGAATAAAAACGAGGGATCCAGCTTACACCGGAAAGTCTGGGCACTGTAGTAAGAGAATGAATAACTCCCAAGTGTTTTGAGAAGGACTGTTGCTACTAAGAATATGAGTTTTGAAAACTAACCTAGTAGGAGAACTATAAAGAGTATACCATCTGTGTATCTAGTAACAAGAATTAATAGACTAATATCTTGGCAGTAGAAATCAGAAATGTGTAAGCTAACCTATTTTACTGTAATTAACGTGTGTAGTACAGGCTCCGCGGGTCTCACTACACAGATCGGACGCACAGTGATCCTCCTGTGTTCAGCCTCCTAAGAGCTGGGATTACAGGTGTGTGCCACGCCCAGTCTCAGTCTCCAGCTCAGCGTGCCCCAGGGGCAGGGCCAGTACAGTATACCGGGATCGAACCCCTGTCCCTGCATCTGACTAAGTAGGAGCTATTCGGCCGGCCCTAAGATAACCTTGTAATAATTAAAATTGGAAGAAAGAAGAGGAAGGAATTCTGTAAAGAAAAAGGAATACAGAGACATTTACACAGACCTTGTAGGAACTGCCGATAGATAATTTCTAACGCTCAATTAAAACTTCTCGTCAAGTAATTTTTAAAGTGGCCATGATTTTAAAGCCAAATTATCAAGGCACATTTTACTCAAAGAAAAGCATATATTGGAAAAGTTGATTATTTTTCTCCTCGATATACCTTGTTTATTAAGCATTTACATTACCACTGTCTCACTTTGCACCTCCATAGCCCCTCCTCAGACACCTTGGCTGTGTCTCCTGCTCGGCCGTAGCTAATCTATAGTGTTTAAAATTAGAGTCTTTGTTCACACTCCCTATGTACTTATTCACACATCTTAACTTGGCATTGGAAACCTTTCAGCCCAGAGTTAAAGAGCTGAAAATACACTTTGAAGTATAAGATCTATAAATGGAAACCTTTCCAGCCCTATTAAATCCATCACGACTTAAAATAAGTCCTATGGAAACCTCGTATCATGGCATTTAATGAACAATAAATTTTAAAAAATGACACCACTTAAAAAATATGACAAGCTCTTCCTTAATACAAAAAAATTAACTCTTTTTCTCTGTGAAATCCTGTTTCTATTCTACTTTCCTAGCAGATTATAACCCTAAAGTGATACACTCAAAAAACTTTTGTTCTTTCCTTGTTTCTTTGCTATGAGAATATATATGAGAGTTTTAAAACATTTATTTTTGTTTTCTCTAAGTATTTTCATTTTTCCCTGGATTGACATAATTTTATATAATTTTCAATATACAACCAAATGAAACAATATAACATAGTAAGTTATTATAATTGAATATCATACATAAAAGTAATTTTTTTCTGGCTATATATCTCTCTCTCTCTGTCTCTCACTGTGTCTCTGTCTCTGTCTCTGTCTCTGACTCTGTCTCTGTCTCTCTCTCTCTGTCCCTGACTCTGTGTGTCTGTCTCTCTCTCAGTCTCTCTGCACCTGACTCTGTCTCTGACTCTGACTCTGTCCCTGACTCTGTCTCTGACTCTGTCCCTGACTGTCTCTGACTCTGTCCTGACTTTGTCTCTGTCCCTGACTCTGTCTCTGTCCCTGACTCTCTGACTCTGTCCCTGATTCTCTCTCTCTCTCTCTCTCTCTCTCTCTCTCTCTCTGACAGGGTCTCACCACAAAGTTCACCCTGGCCTGCAGCTCACTTTGTGGCCCAAGCTGGTCCTGAACTTGCAACTATCCTCCTGCCTTAGCCCCCTGAGTGTCATTAGTTCATTATCCATGTTTAAGTTTTAGCTGTTATTCACTGAAACAGATTCAGGTTGATAGTTTTAACAGTATGAGGAATTAGAAATCTGCTTTCTATTAGACAGTCAACAGGAATAGGTGATAGAGATATAACTGGTTTTTTAAACTCTTGTGTCACTGCCAAAAATCATGTATTGAGTTACCATAAATTAGCCAAGCCTGGGAGAGCCACGGAGAGCTTGGCATATGCCCCCCAAACCGGGCTGCACCGCAGCGTCAGCCTGGTAGAGCCACCCATGTGACTATTGGCCCCATGAGCCTGGTGTGTCTCCCCCAGGGCCTGAGGACCAGACTCCAGATACCTGCAGAGGAGACCACTGAGACACTTACACATTGGAACCCTTGTGTTGATGCCCCTGAGGGACTTACGTGGAGCCTGCACTGTGTGCCCACCCAGCATCAAGGCCAGACCCCCTAATGAACCAGTACCGTGGGACCCACCTACAGGAGCATGTTTTCCCTTATAATAGCTACTCCACAAAATCAGAGAGGTGAACATTCTACTAGACGTACAGATTATCAATGTAAAACAAAAAAAGCAAGGAAATACAATATCTCCAAACTAGCTCAATAGTAACAGATTCTAACTAAATCCATGAATAAAGGAAAAATCAAAGAAAACCAAAACCAAAAAAAAAAAAAAAAATTCAATCTATGAAATGCCCCCCAAAAGAGATCAAAATAATGACCTTAATAAAGAAAGTCAGGAAGATACTAGAAACTACAAGATAGATAATTTAATATTAAGAAGGTAGTTTATAATCTGAAGGAAAATTTGCAGGCACACAGGTATTATAACGAGCAACCAAGCAGAAATTTTGGAGCTGAAAATCTAATGAGTAGAACAAAAATGTAATTGAGAGATGAACAGTTTCGAAATCTCACTTAAACCTGGACAAATGTTCTGGAAAGTAATTTTTAAAAAGAAATACAAGCGGAAAGGCCGGCCAAGTAGCTCAGTGGATGAAAGCACCTCCAAGCAGGCACAGGGGCTGGGGATTTGACTTCTGAGCCTGCCATGCTGGACCACTCCTGGGGCAGGCTGAGACTGGGGTGGTGGCATGTGCCTGTAATCCCAGCTCTTGGGAGGCTGTAAACAGGAGAATCACTATGAGTCTGATCTAGTAGTGAAACTCTGAACACCCTGTGAACCCTTCCCTAAAATACAGAAAAAGGAAAAAAAAAAAAAAAAAAAAAAAAAAAAAAAAAAAAAAAAAAAAAAAAAAACCAACAAGTGGCCAGCAAACATACAAAAATGTCCACCATCATTAATCTCAGAGAAATGCAACTCGAAGCCGAAATGAGATGCCATCTTAGCCCTACAGGTAGGATGGCTGCTATTAAGGTCAAACATACCAAATGCTGATGTGGATGTGGAGAAAGGGAGATCCTGAACGCTGCTGGTGGGTGTGACAGCTAATTGTTAACTTGGCTGGATTAAGTGGCCCCTTGAGAGATAACTGGATCAGGGGAACACTGGGCTCGCCCATGGGTGAATTCTCTCCTGTTCATGGCTGGCTATGCTGCTGGGAGGCAGGTCCCAGGCAGAGAATGGGGGCCAATGGGGGTGGATCCGGAGTGGGGTCTCCCGCACGCACCCTTCTCTGTACTGCCCCCTCCTGGTCACCAACAGCGGAGCAGTTTTCTCTGCCGTGCCCTTCTGCCAGGGGCGCTTCTACCTTGGAACCACAGGGACTGAGCCCTCTGGAGCCATGAGCCAGGGACCCTGTCTTCCTTTAAGTTATAGTTTTCAGTTTGTCCCAGCAAAGGGAAAGCTAATTAGTGCAGACACTGTGACAAATAATAGGGAGATTTCTCAACAAAATAAATAGTAATAGCGACCACTGTTACGTAACTCAGCATACATACAGCCAAAATAAAAGAAATTGTTTTGTCAAAGAGATGTCGCTCTACACACTTGTTTTATTGTGCCACTGTTTATAATGGCCATGATACAGAATTAGCCTATTTTCTGTCAGTGGATGAACAGATAAAATGTAATGTCATATATTATTCAGCCAAAGCAGTGGAGTCTTACCTTTTGCACTGACATGGATAAGTCCTAAGGACCTAGTATTAAATCAAATTAGCCAGGCACAGAAAGATATTGTATGATTCCTTTATATGTAGAAGCTAAAGAAGTGTATGAAGTAGAATACAGTTGTTAAAGGTTAGGAAATATAGGCAGGAGAGAGAGAGATAGTCTTTGAGTGTAGGCATGATGGTGCATGTCTATAATCCCAGCACTTGGAAGGCTGAGGCAGGAGGATGCCCATGAGTTTGAGGCCAGCCAGGGCTACATGGTGAGTTCAAGGGCAGCCTAGACCCTGTCTCAAAACAAAACAAATGGTTCGCTAATAAGTAAAAAGTTACAATTAGGCAAGAGAAATAAATCCTAGTGTTCTACACCACAGCAGGAAGACTAGCTAACAATATTATACATTTCAAGAAGAATGGACCTTAAGTGTTTCCAATACCGAGGATTAATAAAATAATTTTATGAGTATTTTAATTATGATGGCTCACGTGCTAATTATCTTCTGGCGGTCACTATGCATTGTGACCGTTTCTCAAAATATCACACTGTACTGTGTGGAGACATACAATTATGTGGCAATTTAAACACTGTACCTAAAAGTAATTATGGTGATTTTTTCTTAACAGTTGTTTTATGTAGCCCTAAATAATACAGTGTTTTTAGTTTTATGTGCATGGAAGCACATAACCCTGAGAGGCTGAGGCAGGCAGAGCACAAGTTTAAGCAATTTAGTGACTTAGTGAGACCCTGTCACAAAATTAAAAAAATAAAATAAAAGTTCTGGGGACGTAGCTTGGTGCAATAGTTCAGGTTCAATCCCTAATAATGCAAAATAAATACAGTAAACAAAAAGCTTTACATAAGTGTATACAGTTATGGCTTGATTTCTTATTGTGGTGGTTTTTTTTTTGTTTTTTTTTTTGGCAAGTGCAAGGGCCTGAGTTCAATCCCTGGTTCTGGAATGTACCAAATACATTAAAAAATAAAAAAAATAAAATAAATCTAGTGTATCTATTACTTGTTTGGTTCCTGTTGTCGCTCAGGATTTTTCCTGATAATCCTCTTTTAAATGTTTTGAAGATGATGGCTTTGACCCATACCGACATAATCAACATTTTTGCTTAGGTTTTTTTTTTTTTTTTTGGTAAGAAGGAGCAGTCCCAAACCTCTTAAGTTTAACAAATTGGAAGGGAAAGATCAAAATGTTATTTTTTATCTTGTCATTTTTATCAAAAGCTTAAAGCTTCAGATTTATCTAAAAGCATTAAAAATGTCTGCTATTTACTTATGACAAAGCCAAGTCTTCAGACCTGAACAGCAATACCAGGGTCACTTTCCATCAGACACTGTCCCATTTTTTTGATGCAGTGTGTTAATCAGCATTCTTGTGACAGACTGTCTTATTTGATTACATGTCAGGTAAGAGTTGATTTGACTTCTTTGTACATTGCCACTTTAAGAACATAATTTTAGGGCCAGGGATATAACTCGTAGAGTGCTTTTTTAGCATGCATGAGGCCCGGGGGTTGAATGCTTGGCACTTTGAAATCAATCAATCAAACAATCAAACACTCCATGTCCTACACTTAATGCCATTTACATTTTAGTGTCAACATTGAATGTGCTATGGCCAGGAAGATAGCTCAGTGGTATGTGCACCTGCCTGGCAAGTGCAAGTTGAGTTCAATCCCTGGTACAAAAAATAAATAAATAAATAAGTGTGCTATAGAAATTTTTGGCAAGTAGTGCTGTGTTGGAAGTAAAGTGTTCCTACATTAAAATAGATTTAAAATACAAGCAAAGGCCAAGTGAGGCCTTCCTGTTGCCCATTAGTAAGTAAAGTATGCAAAGTTTACTATAAAATCCCTTAACTTTTGGAGTCCGGATGTTTTATTAACAAATTGCATGGTGAGAGACTTTTGTGCTATCATTTGGTAATACTGTCCTGGGTAACATCTGTAAACAATGCCATGTTGTCATTGTACTGTTTGCTTTTCTTTCTTTCTTTCTTTCTTTCTTTCTTTCTTTCTTTCTTTCTTTCTTTCTTTCTTTCTTTCTTTCTTTTTTCTTCTTCTTCTTCCTTCCTTCCTCCCTTCCTTTCTATTTTTAGAGAAGGGTCTACAGGGTGTTCAGGGTCTCACTACTAGATCGGACTCGTGGTTATCTGCCTGTTTACAGCCTCCCAAGAGCTGGGATTACAGGCACGTGACACCACACCCAGTCTAAATTGCCATCTCAGTGTGCCCCAGGGCCAGAATAGCAAGCCTAGGGATTAACCCTGGTCGCTGAGCCTGCTTGCATGCACTTTAATCTGCTGAGCTATCTGTCTGGCCCTTGCACTGCTGTACTTATGAGTTAAGAACATCTTGACACTTTTGTTGGTGCACTTACAGAGACTAAGACAAGATGGAAAGACAAAGTGCTTGGTGCTTTGGTTCAGGATAGCTTTGCTAACATGGATGTTTTGAAGGGTCTATTGGCTTCACCCTGCAGATCCCAGGACAACAAAGCACAGTAAGATTTAGAAAGGACAAAAGAAAAGAAAAGCAAAAGCCTCTTTGCAGCTGGGTTGGTGGCTTAACCATATAATGCCAGCTACACTGGAGGTGAGGCGGGAGGATCACAAGTATTGGGTCAACCTGGAAAATGTAGAGAGACTATCTCAAAATGAAATGCAAAGGGTGGGAGAAGTAGCTAGCAGTGGTGGAGCCCTTGCCTAGCAAACACAGAGCTCTCAGGGGAGGGGGCAGAGAGGGGCTCCATTCCCAGGATATAAACACAAGAACAAGATTAGAATGGCTATGTTTTTTAGTTTGGTCTGTTCGTTTTTGTTTTTATTTTATTATTATTATTATTTCTTAATTTTTACTTTTTGGCAGAACCAGGGATTGAACTCAGACCCTTGCGCTTGCCAAGGAAGTGCTTATTCCACTGAGCCATCTCCCCAGCCCAGTTTTTGTTTTTAAAGTCAAAGGATGATTGTGAAAGAGGAAGATGCAGTGTTACACATGCAGAACTTTGGGAAAATCTATTTTCTCTGTCTCTTCGCATCTTTAGGAAATCTTTGCGTACATCTAATAGTGCCTTAAGGAAAAGGTAGGTCTGAAAGTTCACTTCAGCGTGAGGTCTTCTGCCCTTGACTGCTGCAGTGACTCCTCATGGGCCCTCTTCCCTTCATTCTTCCTTTCTTAAGTGAACTGTCCATATGGCAGCTATCCTGAGCTTTTTAAAATGTAATCAAGCCAGGTATGGTGGTGCACACCTCTAATTTCAGAACTCCAGGAGGACGAGGCAGGACTGCAAATGTGAGCCCCGCAAGTCAGTGATTTAGCAGGACCTCATCTCAAAATAAAAAAAGCATAAAGGCCTGGGATGCAGCTCAGCATAAAGAGCTGGGTGGGATATTCAGTCTTGGCACCCAAATACAAACACAAAAGCAAACACAAGTGAAAAACAAAACAAACGAGTAATCAGATCACTCTGATTACTCTGTCACTCTTCTACTTAAAACTTTCCTGGGCTGTCCATCCCACCCCAACTAAATATAAATCCTACACCATGATACACTTGGCTATGAATCATTATATTCTTGGTGGTGCACATCTATAATCCCAGGACCCGGGAAGCTGAGGCAAGAGGATAGTTGTCTGAAGCCAGACCTTATCTCCAAAAACACAATAAATAAGTAAAGAAATGCATGTCTGCCTAAACCAGAGAATAACACAACACATAGGGCTTTCCAGAATGCCCCTCCCTTACAAATGCTTCCAGAGCCTTCATAATTGTTTTTCAGTTATGATTCACAGCCTCTCAGAGTTTCAGGCTAGTAAGGGAGTGTAAGTGACTGATCAAACATGGAAGGCACAGAACACCATTCCTTAAACAAATATTTAATTGTATAAATATTGAAACTCATCTTTTATGGAAGCATTTCTCCTAAGGCGTCAAGAGCCACACGTTTTTAAGCATCAGTGGATTAAGTGGAGTTTCACATATTTGTTCAACAAATATTGACCGAATTTTACTTCATGCAAGGCACTGTGTGAAATGCCATAGCTGTAAAAGTAAATGGTGTAGTCTTGAGCTTGAAGAGCTTTCAGCTATAAATACAGGAGAACTAAGGACAGTTGCCCTTGGTATGGGCAAGAGGACCCCTATGGCTATCAAAATCACGGATGCTGAAGGCTCTTATGTAATACCGCACAGAATTGTCTATAATCTACATCAATGTTCTTACATACTTTAGGTCATCACTAGGTCAGTTATAATATCTAATAAGATGTGCTGTGTGGGCATCCATGGCAAGAAATGAAGCTTCTGCCTATTAGGATAGTGGAGACAGTTTTTCCCAAAACATTTATCACTTCTTCCTGGTGAAAATATTCAACGCCCCTATCTTCTCACTTTGAACACATACAGTATCTACTGCTATTTATAGGTACATTTCTTTTTTAAAATGGATTTTTAAGTCTGTGGTCAGTTGACTTCATGGATGTAGAACTCACAGATTTAGAAGAGGACTATAAGTGATCTTATAAGAGGCAGTGGTGGATTATTTTTATAGAGAAAAGGCCTGTGAGATAAGCCTTAAACCACTAACTCCAAATCCAAGTGCTGTCAGACCAGGTAGGTAAATGCAGTATGGGGTTTGCTCATAGTCAGAACATTGACAAAAAGAAGACTTTTTTCAGGGTAGCTGCTATTGAGCTCAGCCAACGGTTGCTGTCTAGGACTGCAAGAAAAGAAACGTTATTAGAATTCCAATATTTCAGGAATAGATGACAATCAGATTTTTTTTTGCATGAAAATAGTCTGTCACTGGTTTTTATAAAGAAGGAAAACAACTTTTCTATCAGGCAAAATATTTTGGCTTAACCTGGCCTACTAATCAAGAGATTATAAACTCTATCTTAAAATATGAATCTACAGGGTAGGTGTGGTGGTGCACGCCTGTAATCCCAGCACTCAGTAAGCTGAAGCAGGAGGCTCACTGCGAGTTTTAGGGCAACCTGGGCTGCAAAGTGAGTTCAAGACACATGTGCTAACTTTTACATTCATATTAATTTAGAATTCACTTTTTAAGTCATAGGGAGGTTTCTAGGGAAGTTTTTTTTGTTGTTGTTTCAGATTAATTGATTGATTTGGTATTGGGCCTCACTATGCAGCTCAGACTCACAGTGATCCTCCTGTATCAGCCTCCCCAGAACTGGGATTACAGGCATGTGCCACCATGTCTGGTTTCAGTGGCCAGCTCAGTGTGCCCAGGGATCTAGGGTTGGCATGGAATGCAGTACTGGGGATCAAACCAGAAAGGTGCTTGGACTGCTGAACTATCTTTCTGGCCCTCTAGGTAAGTTTTTTGCCTTGGAAAAAAAAAAAAAAGTGTTCTTAATCCAAGATCTCCTGTAAGCAGAAATAACTAAAACCTTCAAATATAGATACAGGCAAGGGCCAAGGAGATGGCTCAGCGGAATAAGTGCTTCCCTGGCAAGTGAAAGGGTCTGAGTTCAATACCAAGTTTCCCAGAAAAAAAAAAAAAAGAAAAATATAGACAAACTTAATGATTTTTTAAAAATCATTTTTTCCCCTTTTCCCTTCCTTCTTTAAAAAAAAAAAGGATAAACAATGCCTTGCAAGCAAGGAGGGGAAGATGGCTTGAAGGGAGGAGAAATAATTTTTTTCTTAAAAGAGGAGAAATAAAACTACCTCATGTACAATGATGAATATGATCATTATGTATATCTAAAATGTACCAATAAACTTAAATTTAAATTAATGGCTATATTTAAACATTTTTGTGTAACTCAAAATATGTCAAATTTGATACATTTCTTTGGTTGTAAAGGATTATCCTATGATTTAAATATCAGTAATGTCTAAAAAGTAAATTTAGTAAACTATATATACTATAATCAGACTAGAAAATGATCAAAAAATTCCACGATAATTCCATCCATCCTATGTGCTCATAAGACTATTTTGAGAAAATAATTTCTACATACCTTTTTTTCTCTGGGACGCTAAAAGTGGGGGGGGGGAGAAATGATACATTTTAAAAAGAATTCAGATACTTCTAACAAAAGTACTATGATTAGATGAGTGTTAGTTAGGAGAAGCTGGGGAAAAAGCATAAAATAACCCTCTATACCAACTTTACAACTTTTCTGTAAATCCAAAGTAATCCTAAATTTAAAAAGCTGTTTAAAAAAGAATTCACACAAAACTATAAGCACATGTAGAAAAAGCTAAGGTGAAGTTTCACCCACTGAAGTGTGTTTGCGAAGCCGACTTCACACTGTTTGAACCAATCACAGATCTGTACTTAATGTAACACCCTGTACATTAAATATCAAAAAGCACTAGTTTAAAAGGCCCCCAAAGAACTGACCATGGTGGCATACACCTGTAATCTAAGCATGCAGGAAGCTGAGACAGTAGGGTCACTGTGAATTCAAGGCCACTCTCGGCTGGGTAGTAAGTCCAAGGCCAGCCTGAACAATGTAATGAGACCCTGTCTTAAAGATAAAACAAAACATAAAGGAAAAATTCCAAAGAACAATACATTATTGACAATTGGCACAGATACCAAACTTGAAGGTGTGGAAATCACCTCACATTTTAAAGAAATAGCTTTTCTGTAAAATAAGACCGATGATGGGGCTGGGGAGATGGTTCAGTGGAATAAGTGCTTCCCTGGCAAACGCAAGGGCCTGAGTTCAATCCCTGGTTCCACCAAAAAAAAAAAAAAAAATTAAAATTAAAAAATAAATAAATAAAATAAGACTGATGACTTTATACAATGGGAACTACTCACATAAAGCTGGTAAGTCATGCAAAAGTTTAACTGTGTTTTCAGTAACGTGTTTTAAAGCAGATCTACTCTAGAAATCATTTGGAAAGCACAGCATTTCAATAAAGATTTATAATTACAAGGACTTTTTACTAGTGCTACTTATAATTTTCTGATTATGGCCATATGCCAGTCAGGCTTCTGGTAAAGAATTTATAGACCACTTGACTATAAGATTATATACTTTAGGGGCTGGGGAGATGGCTCAGTGGAGTAAGCGCTTCCCTGGCAAGCTCATGGGCGTTGAAAAGTTCAACTGTGGTTTCCGGAAAACAAAACAAAACAAAACAAACAAACAAACAAAAAAAATATATATATATATATACATATATATATATATATATGTATATATATATCATACTTGAAGAGCTATACATGAGAAATAATTGGTTCAAACAATTAGTTTCTTTGGTTGTAAAGGATTATCCTATGATTTAAGTATCAGTAAAAGGTATGTAATAATTTCTACATACCTTTTTTTCTCTGGGACCCTAAAAGTTGGGGGGAAAAAGAAATGATACATTTTAAAAAGAATTCAGATACTTCTAACAAAAGTACCATGATTAGATAAGTGTTAGTTAGGAGAAGCTGGGTAAAAAGTAGCACTAGTAAAAAGTCCTTGTAATTATAAATCTTTATTGAAATGCTGTGCTTTCCAAATGATTTCTAGAGTAGATCTGCTTTAAAACACGTTACTGAAAACACAGTTAAACTTTTCCATGACTTACCATTAATTAAATTAACGTAGATGTTAGTATCCATACATATTAGTAATTACATCTTGAGATGTGTGTATACCTTACTAATTTATTCAGCAGATATTTGTTAAGGTTTGACACAGAAGACCATCTGAGGTGCTGGAGATACTGTAGATAAACAGTAGTGACAGCTCTTATGAGTTTCAAAAATGTCATTAATTTTTATTTTATTATTTATGTTAATTATTATTGATACTTAACATGTTATATCCTCTTGAAATAAATAGCACGGAGCACAGGATAAGTAAATAGTATTGTGCTGGGTCTCAAGTAATGATATTTTAAATGTGGGTACGTTGTCATCTCTCCAGTTAAAGACAGGCACATTTCTCCTTTCTGTATATGAGAAAAGCCATTAGGCACCAAAGCAGTTGGCATAGGTATCATCGGGTCATCTTTCTTAGAAATATATGTTCTTGGACTAAAAAAAAATCTATGTACTCACTTTCCTCCCATCTTATGACTTAGTAGACGTGATGGGTTGAACTGAGCCCTTGAATTTCATATCCAGAAGTCCTAACTCCTAGCATTTCAGCATTCGATCTACTTGGAAATAAGGTCATTACTGATTTAATTAGTTTGAGACAAGGCCATACGAGAAAAGAGTGGGTCTGTAAACTAATATTTCTGGTATTCTTATAAAAAAGCAATACAGACACAGATATGTGACTATGCTACCCCAAACCAAGGAATTACTAGAAACTGGGAGAGAGGTCAAATACCCCCCCCCCCACGGCTTTAGAGGAAGCATAGCCCTGCTGACACTTTGAATTTGTACTTTCAGTCCCTACAACGATAAGAAAATATGTTTTGTCTTTTTTTAAAAATGTATTTTGTTCGGGGTCTCACTAAGCAGCTCAGACTCGTAGTGATCCTCTGTTTTCAGCCTCTCCAGCACTGGGATTGCAGGCAGGCTCCACCACACCTCAACTCGGTCGCTGGCTCAGTGCACTAGAGAGCAGGGCAGGGCTGGCGGGGCATACAGTAGTGGGGATTGAACCTGGGTCCCTGCGCTTGCCTAAGCAGGCGCTCAATTTGTTGAGCTATCTCAACCGGCCCCTGAGACAGTACGTTTCTACTGTGGTGCTCGGTTACTAGTCAGCCCCAGAAAACCAACACCATAGACCTGGAGCTTAGCTCCAGGAATCTGCAGCTTTAAGAAATACTCCATGTGTGGAATAGAAGTTCCAGGGGCCTCTTTCTCCAGAAGGATCTAGGAAGAAGAAACTCAAGTCCACATTCAAAAAGGAACACGCAGTTGCTTGCTGTCATAATTTGCCAGTAGTTGTATACTGGTTTAAGCTCCATTTGCATTCTTCCAAGAATACACACCACTATTCCCACCATTGTGGTAAACGCAATATTTGTGTTTAAGCTGAAAAGCACCACTTCCTCTGTGTTCCTCCCCTCCGTGTGAGCAGCTCCAACTTTGGGTTATTCCGCGCTAGCTCCTTCAATTATGACAGTTATAAAAGTGCTTTGCAGTTAATTTGCTTAATCTCCCACAGAACCCTGTCGCATGAATCTTTGTTATCTTTGGCTTCCATCCCAGAAGCAAACATCAAGAATGCATTCCGCGCCCTCCCTTAATTAATCCACCAAATAACCGAATAAGAAATTACATTCTCTACTGCCTGAGTTTAATCATAAAGATCTCTTGATGGAAATCATATTTCAGAAAACGGGGAAGGAGATTATCTCAAGACACACGCTGGTTTTCTCTCCGTGAAGAGGTGCCAAACTAGAAGTGCTACCATGTTTTTTTTTAATTTATTTTTTGGTGGAACCGGGGCTTCAACTCAAGCCCTCAGGCCCTTGCGCTTGCCAGGGAAGCGCTTATTCCACTGAGCCATCTCTCCCCAGCCCCTAGAAGAGTCACCCTATGTAAGACAAGCTAAGTATTTTGAATCACAACACATTCCACGTTTCTACGAAAGACCACACAAAATAACTTTTTAAAGCAGAGAAAGTTATGTCTATTTTTAATTAACTGCAAGGAGGTGTGAAACATTTGCTCCAAGGTGCAAGAAAACAGCAATTCAGCGGGATCATCTGTCATTGTTAGAAGTTACTAGCTTGAGACCAGGCTTACGGTCTGGGGGGTTAGGACACCAAGTTACCATTCTGGCCATCTCCCCTACACAGAAACCGAGTTAGGAAGTTTTTCCTAAACAGATCCACTGTACAGTATGAAAAACTTATTACAACCTGCAACACCGGAGAACCAGCAGTAGTTCACATCCCTCCACCAGTCTCTTTCATCTTCTTCTCTTACCATGAAGAGGCGAAGAAGTACGACCTTCTCGCACAGCAAAATCGGAGCTCCGCTGTGTGCGTAAACATCCCGGGTTGTCAGGACGACAGGCCACGCCCACTCACGCCTCCAAGGCGGCGCGCGGGCCCGCCCACTCCGGTCGCGCAGTCGCACTAGGGCTCTTCCCGTCGGCGCCCCGCCCCTCCCCGCTCCGCGGTCGGCGGGTGACCGGGAGGAGGAGGAGGGGCTGGCAGTCGGGGGTTCGTCCTGTGGCGGCGGCGCGCGCGCGCGGGGCCGGGCTTGAGTGTTGTCTTCCGGATCCCGGGATCTGGAGGTGGTGAAGTATGCTCTGGGAAGGGACTCCGGGCTGTTGGAAGGGGGTTCTGAGCGTTGACAGGCTCCCTGCCTTCCTGTGGGTGTCAGGGCGAGCCTTCCTGGGAGGGTGCACGGAGGGATGGGGAGAGGAACGCGATCGGGTCCGGCCACGGCCACGGCCACCGCGGCCGGGGCCACCGCCGCCGGGGGCGGTTCTTGGGAACCGAGGCAGACAGATCGGCCCCGCGAGGGTTGTCTGCTTTGAACACACAGTAGCCCAGAGTCTTCTCTCTGTACACGATTCTTTATAAAAATACACTTGTCACGCACAACCCACGATCTTTTCCCCAAGGGCAGCCCTCCACCATAACTGGAAGTGTTTTGAAGCAGTTCCCCGGTAAGAGCAGACCTTACAGATGAAGCCGGCTGGGGCCCAGCAGCACTCACTAACTGGTTTGTCCAAGGTCACCCCCAATTGCACAACCTCCACCAGTTTCGTCTCCTCCCCACATGAAGAAACACCGGCCCCGAACACCAACCGGAAAGCTAGGACGAATTAAGTAAGGCTGCAGTTTCCAAAGCCTGAATCTTCTTAGACCTTTAGGACCTGTCTACACCCTGTTTTAACACGGAGTACATAGAAGTTACTGCCACTGTCTTCTTTCAAGTCTCACTCCATAATGCTCTATCTCTTCCAACGTCATTTGCGAGATTTATTCAGAAATAAGCAGCCCTGAGTGAGCTGGTCTTTAGCGTTATTATCCCCACTTACACTTGGTTGTGTATCAGTTGACTCCTCACCTTCCTCCAAATCTTGGTAGTTTCCTAACTACTGTACCTTACTGTGAGTTTCATGTGAAACTATGCTTACTGTATTTTACATTTTATATGGAAATAAGCTTTTCTTTTTTTTTTTTTCTTTCTTTCTTTCTTTCTTTTTTTTTTTTTTTTTGATCCATCTGCCCAGGAAACTCCTGTCTCAGGATACAAAACTTCAGTCAATCCTTACCTAGGATTGCTGGCTATTAGGAAGCCTGCTTGCTTTAAGTTATCCAAATCAACCTTAACATGGTGAGTCAGTGCTCAGTGGAAAGGACCCCAGCTCTCATAATGCGGCCCATCCGGATGAGTTAAGTCTAACATGCTCAGTTATGTTCTACGTATGGGTCATTATGCTAGAAGCGATTATACTGGTAAGCTTTGTTGTTCTCTGGTGCTTCCTGTTTGAGCTTCATAAATTGTAAGATCTGTTTCCTAAAATTTATCTTTCGGTGGGTGTTGTACCTGCCCTTTCCACTGATACATATCCATCTCTTTTCACCTTGTATAATGTGCCCTGTAGGTTCAGACCAAGCTCTGTGCCAGCCTTTAATAGGAAACTTCCTTGTCACCTACCTCTTTGATAATTTTCCCTACAGTGTATGAAGCTGTCTAGACTTTTAACTAGTTAAGAAAAACAGTGCTTCATCTGTTTGAACCGAGTGCATTATAATCTAGTGACAAAAGAACCAGGCTCTGCTTTTCTTGGGCATTTTCCTTTCACTTTTACTGTTTTTTTTTTGTGTGTGTGTGTCTGTGTGTGTGTATAATGTATACTATGTATATATATTACAGGGTCTCACTACGCAGCTCAGAGTCGTAGTGATCCTCCTGTTTTCCACCTCCCCAGCGATGAGATTACAGGTGCGTGCCACCATGCCCGGCGGGGATCACGCCCGTCTCTGCACTTGCCTAAGCAGGTGTTTTTATTGTTATTTGAACTTCGTGTGAATTAACTTTGAGTACTGTGGCTTCTAGTAAAATGATAATTCTATGTTAACCAAGGACTGGGGCTGGCTAAGTCTTGTCCCCTAGTCTGAGTCCCTGAAAAACAAATTAATGGGGATTACATATCCTCACCTAGCATATACTTCCTAATTTTCAGAGTAATGGGGGACTTCTGGACATTAACCTGGCTTCTCCCATGCAGGTTAATCAGCAGCCTAGGTCCCTGTTGGACTTAAATTGTTGACTATAATCTAAGTAGACCTATTTCTCCCAATGACTAAAATAAATCTAAATGTCTAAAGGTTAGCCATACCACCATAAACTACTTTAATTCATGTAAATCAACCTCAGAGAATTGTTGGACAAGTTTACTCTGGCCACACCAGCTATGTTTTTGCTAGGTGAATATGTTATTTTTCATGAAAAATTTGAATAACGGCCAACAACTATGGCCAGCTATGGCCATGGCCCATGCCTGTAATCTCTGCACTCAGTAAGCTGAGGCAGGCAAATTGAGTCCAGCCCAGCCTGAGATGCAAAGTGAAGCCCTGTCACAAACAAAAGCCTCAAAAGCTTAACTATAAGCTTTAGCCAGATTCCCCCTAAAAGCTTCAAAAATTCCATATTTTTGAATTATGAAGCTATGCACTTTGACAGGCATTAAGCAGCAGTATTGCTATATAAATTTATTTTTTTTCATTATTTAAAAACTACATAGTTAGCAATCATTCTGTAAAAATACACACTGCAGGGACTGCCACAAAACTTCTGTGAATGAAGTACTACAGTTACTAATACAGTGGGTGAAACATACCCACCTACTGTTACTCCCTTCCAGAATTGCACTAAATCAACCTGAAGGGATAAAAATAAAATGGGAAGGGTGATGACAGCAATAAAACTGTAGAAGCTGGAAAACAGATGAATGAGCATGACTCAGGAACCGAGAAAGCCCAGTTTACACTGATTCTCAAGTGGCACTAGATCAGAGGCCCTGGAATTGTAATTATGACACGAAGACTTGGTGGAAGGTCTGAGAAACGCCAGTACTTCTCACTCCTATGGAAGCCTGGAGTAGTTTTATTTCTGGACAGAGTAATGCTAGGGCACTCTCCAGCATACCAAAGTATGGGAGAAACAAGTGAGTTTAGGTATACATAGTGCTGAAGGTGAAGTCCCCATCTATGTACTTTTTAATGTTTAATAGGCAAGTCCTCAGATTGGCAGACTTCTCTGGAAAATCGACCAGCCCAGAAGGAGTGATCTAGGATTCTGACATGAAAGGCCCATTTGGGACAGCCTAAGTTCCTGGTGGCAGACTTACACATGGCATGTGTTATTTTCTTAACATGTAAGATGTTAATGAATGAGTTTGTTTTCTAAACTAAAACCTCAGGTTTAAAGGTAGCCTTAGTACCTTGTGATACAAACTGCAATTTGGGTATTCTGTCTCAGCGGTTCACCAGCACTGACCTAAGAGAAGCTGAAACTCTGAGCCTAAACTGTGTAAGTCCCCAGTTTACAAAGATCGACTTCAACTTCAACAGAGGGGAACAGACCTCGCATTATGAAATTCTGTAGATGGGAACAAACGGCAGAAGTAGTTCACATGGCTGCCGGACAGTGTCACGGTGGTGCCGCTGTGTACTTTGTACAGGGGAGTCGGAGCCCAGAGTGGCCGGAGGCAAAGGGAAAAGCTGTAACCATGGAAATAGAGTGAAAATAATGAGATTGACTGAAGGGACAGTAGAATTGCTTGTTCTTACAACATGAATTGTTCCACCACTGGCATGATTCTACGGACAAGATCACTTTGTCACTCATGAACAAATCTGACTATAAACATTTTCCTAGAAAGAAACTGGCTCTTAAATCAGGGACTTACTGTATTTCAATCTTCATAGAAGTGGATGGGAAAGCAAACTTTGGGAGGAAACTCAGAAAAGAGAAAAACCAAAGCTGAAAATAGCCATGTATAGTAAAATAGTATGTTTGAAGAAAGTTAAAATATTGAGCTTGGGTGGAAAAAAGGTTAGCTGCATTATATGCTTATTGTGTGAATTAGCTCAGAAGTTACTAATGAATAAGGGGGATTTTTTTCAGTATTAATGTATTGGTCATTTTGGTTTCAACGTGGTTTTTTTTTTTTTAAACAAATCAGATTTCTTAGCTGTCGCAAGAAAAGATCTCCACTTAACTGATACACTGGCAGCAGGGTCCTAGGAATGTTGTTGAACATTCAACCCAGGGCTTCCTCCCAGAGCGGCCAACCCAGGTTTTAGATAGTTGCTAACTAGAGGCAGCTTAAGTATCTCCCCTGTAAACGGTGGCTTTATGGTCTGGACAGCTCTCTTCTGTGTACTATCAGTGTTTCCCACTCTACTCTACAAAGTTTTTCTGGCACTTCTATTACTTTTTTTTTTTTTTTTTTAACGGTTTTACTTACTACAGTACTCTTGATAAAGCAATAGCCAATAATCAAAAATATAATTTGATAAATTTGCTATGACCTATGAGACCACTGCCACAGTCACAACAGTAAATCTGTCACCCCCAAGGTTGCCCCCAGTCTTCCTGATTTCCGTTCCTGCCCCAGCCTCCTACCCTTCTCAGGCTGCTATGTTATTTTTCAGTATTTTTAACATCTTTGCAGTCTCCAGCCATGTTGAGAGTAGTCTGAATGATCCAAATTCACTGCTATAGTCACTTAGTTTTAATATTTTTGCAAGATGATAGATTTTCTGGGAATACAGTACATATATAGTTGTAAAATACTCAGGTCACATTAAAAACAAGGATGCCAAAAGAAATTACAGTGCCATTCAGAAATTAAGCAGAAAGGGGAAACTGAGTGTAACACTTGGTAGAGAGATGAGGAAATGTAGTAAACTGAGTCAAATGACCAAAAGCGAGGGTATATCTAGAATTTTTCAAAGAACCAAGTATAGTAACAGGAGTTTTTCTCACTTTCAATGTGATTTCAATGTGAAAAAAAAAAAAAATCACGTTGAAAGGAGTGAAAAAAGTGGGGAAAAGGGTCAGGGAACTATAAACAAAATAGTTAACATCTGCCAATTAAAAATAAATATTTAAATTGTTAGACTGGTTGTTTAGCACAGTATATAGTAGCATATAGTAAAATTTCAAAATCTTGATGGAGCATGTTCTGTGAGGTTCTTGGGAGGAAAAAAATGTACCACATAAAAGGAATAATCACTGGGACTAATTTTTTTTTCTTTTGAGACAAAAATCTCGCTATGTCATTCAGGCTGAACTTGAACTCCCAGCGATCTGCTTGTTTCAGCTTCCCAAGTGCTGGGATTATAGAGGCATGCCACCACCCTGGCTGAACCTCTTAAGAGAAGGGGTGGGAGGCCAACTACAGATGAACAGTTGCTTCAAAATGTTGAAAGAAGAATACTTTCCAACTTAGAATTTATTTTTAAACTATCAACCAAATATAAGGTAATAAGGCATTTTTTGATAGTCCACGTCCCATTTCCCTTCCGTGTACCATTAGCCATAGAAGATGTGCTGTACCAATAAATGAAACAAAACACCTTTGGAATATGAAAAATACCACCTGGGAGATATCCCAGCATTACTGGCATGGCCCCTTGGTGTCTCCAGCCCAGAGCCAAGCAGTAACATTCACACTGGTAGCTGTAGTTACTAAGGTCACTGCTGTCATTGAACATTTTTCACCTGGGACATACTCTGGCAATCCTAGTCCAGGTTCTTGTCAGTACTTGCCTTGATGAACTAATGAACTGACAAACTGAATGCCCTTTCTCCTGTGCTTCACTGACAGGACCAACTAAGGGCATTATTGTAGTACTAGGAATCGAACTCGAGACTTTGCACTTGTGCAGCAGGTGCATGTGCCACTGAGGTATGTCCTCAGCTCATTTTATCATTTCTGCTTCTGAAAGCTGATGCTGGGCTTTGGTGAATATGTATGTATGTATGT